>JALLOT010000189.1:5528-24216 GCA_036939595.1 Thalassiosira livingstoniorum | reverse complement strand
TGAACTCTTCCACTATTCCACAGCTCGAGCTGTGGAATAGTGGAAGAGTTCAACATACAGGACAGCTGTAAATAAGCAAGAAACTGTCACAAATGTCTTTCCCGATACTTCTTGCTGCCTTCCCTCTAGCAGAATACTATCAACATAATTGGAGATCATCCACTGCACTTGGTTTGCAACCATTTGCTTGGAAGAAACAGCAAAAGGAAAGTTGCAATATGATTACAAAACTTATTCTGCAGGTAAATCTGTTCATGGTATCTTATCAAGGCCATCATGGCCAAATGGACCTCCACAAAATAGTCATGTGTTTTTAGGACCATTTGAACAAAAAAAAATGGATGCCATCAAAATTATCTCAGGAGACCCTTCACACCACAAAATCTGACTGCAGCCATCAATTATATCATCCAATGACCACCATTTGGAATTTCTTTTTCTCTTATTCAAAGCAAATCTGTGTGCTTCCTGTACAGGAAATGATAAAGGGCACCTTCTGGTCCATCTTGCATGCAGTCATTGGTCAACTAGATGTAGAAAAATTTTGATGTCTCTCTTGGTCACCAACCCAGTTGCTGTTCATGAAATGTGCCATCAATGAATCAATCAAATAAGTTATGCCACAAAAAGAGAATACAAGTCTCAGGAGTTCTCCCAGAAACTCTATTCTTTGAGTTACACTGGAGTACTTCTTAGTTGAATGGAACAAAAAATGTCTGTTTCACTATCAGGTTCAATGCTCTGGAAAACAAAACTTTGAAAAATTATTCAGAGCTTAGAGAAAGGGTTGGAATGTTGAAAGCATAACCAAATGGCCATAGACAGTTGATGAAGAATATCAATGTCTGGTATTGTTTTTGTGATTTCAGAGAATTGACTTACTTTTAAAATCTTTTACAAAAATTTTCCATGTCAGAAAATTGATATGTATAATTTTCACACATGAAAAGATTCTGTTTGTTTTCCAATTTTCAAGTAAGTTTCTGTGTACCCACAGACTGAGTTCTTATTTCTGTCCATTTTTGTTGAGTTCATTACTAAAACTAACTGGTGCTGTGACATGCTGTGATACTCAGTGCATCACAATCAAAATTGTGAATGGATGACTTTGCATGTGGTGTTTTTATTGTCTGGCCCTTTTTAAAGAACATATTTTTAGTGGCTCAATATTTAAAAGTGAGGGATAAACAAAGAAAAGCTTTTTACTTGATGCAATCAAACTATTTTATGTCTGCTTTTCCATGAATTGTAACTGTAAGGTGAATCTGAAAAGGTAAAAACAAGAAATTTAAACACTAAAGTAACTTAAATGATCAATGATTAACCCCTTTTCTCAATAAATTATATTCAATAATGATAAATATTACTGTTAATAACTACAAAGTATATTTATTAGGGAATTGAACCATTTCCTGTCCTATTGGTCTGGAAGAATGCAAAAATTACTAAACTTTTGACTTTTTTTAAACTTAAACAATTTGGCAAATTGAGCAAAATAGTATAGGCCTTAATATTGAAAAAACTTCTTGGGAAAAACACCTATGACTATGCTGAAATTGCTAACAACCACATATGACATATTTTCATTTCAATACAACATTTTGAATTTGTAAATGACATTTGACAATGTTCTATACAATTATGAGGTATTGATTTTTTTCATCAAGACTATGTTGTATTGAAGGTCATTTAAAATGGATCTGAATAAGACTATGTCATATTGAGGTCATTTAATACAACTCTCTTAATGACTATGTTGTATTGAGTCGTATTGAAATTCATAATGTATTCAACGAAAATGACTACGTCTTCAAATGTCTTCAGCAATAATTTTGTGTTCAAAAAAAAATATTCTAGACATTTTTGGATTTTAAATAATAAATTAAATTTGTATTGAAAATATTCCAAAAAAATTGCTAAAATATAAAGGAAGTTGGGATCTCCCTGGTGCCTTCTTGGTCATCTGGAAGGTGGAAATACTGGTAGTGTGAGCAACTGAGGTTTTTAGACCCAAGGCTGTCTAATTATTCTAAGCCTTTGTGCCTATTCCAAAATTACTTCAAGTGTACACATCTATCATATACAAGGATTCTGTTGTCCTTTCCACTTACATTTGTCTCTTAATCATAATCATCTTTTTACCAGAGGTAGTAGATCATGTGTTTTTGAACCTTGAACTTGAATTGCAATTTATGTTGTCATTTCCAATCCAATATTACTCAAGAACCCAATATTGATCAAGAACCATTAGGAACAAGGTGATTATGTTGCTCACTTTATTTTTGCAATTCTGAGCATGTCAGGTTTGAGATGCCATGTGGTTTTGCTGTCAAAATTGTATTGAAGTATAGATGTGCAGTGCTAATCCTGTTGCCATTTAACAAATAATAGACTAACAGAGGAGGAACCCATAGTAGGGACAGTCAGAAATCAGAGAACTGGTTGAACAAGTTGATTCAGTCATGAAAGTGTCTGTCCATTTTTCAACAAACAAAAAAATACTTCAATGTCACCTGATCATACTTTTAAGCTACATTACCATTCAACATGATGATATCTGGTTTTTGGTCTTGTTATCCTAATTTGGGGACTTTAAATGTACAAGCTCAGCATAAGCACATTTGTCTAGGTCAAATGAATTTGCTTGTGTAGAGCTGTAACTAATCAATGGTTTGATTGTCATAACTCCCCACACTACACAACATCACAATTATTTCAAAATGGTGCTGCTAAGGCAATACAATCATGTTTGTTAGTTATTGAACACTCATTCTGCAATGAAGCCTCACTTCTTGTCTTATCTTAACTTTCCATCTCTTCATCTCTCCTCCTCCTCTATCATTCCAATAATTGCTAAGATTATTGCACATCTTTGTTTTGTTAATCTTAGTAATATAATATTATTATGTAAAGTAAATCCTGAGAAAGATGTCAGGGGTCATTTTTTGTTCTGAATTCAGGGTTGCTGTAATCAAAGAAGTACCAAAGGATCTGATTAGGGGGGTATAAATAGTTCTTGAAGTAGGCATTTGCTGATCACAAATCTGCTGTGGGCTGTAGTCCTAACCTTGACTTTTCAGTAAATTGTAGACATGCATTGAAGAAGTGCTTTCAAGAGGGATACATAATTGATCCAATAATCTCAAAAAGGTTTCCTCTGGTGTAAGAAAAAACAATTATTATATCAAGGCCAACATATTCTACAACTAATCTACTTTTCCTAGAACTTTCACACATGTCCTCATGATATCAGTCTCATCAATTGAATGCTATACATGCCATACAATGACTGACACAACCATACACTCACTCCAGGGGGCAAGACCAAAAGTTTAAAGAATTTTTTTGCCAATTATTGAACATTGAGATCATTGCACAAACAATTGCATAAAGAAATATTTCAAAAAGAATAATTTTTCCAAATGAAAACATTTTTCTCAAAACAAACAATATTTTTTTTTTGCTAAATAATAAATAATGAACTTCATTAAAAATGAATCTCACATAATAATGTTATTCATTTTACAAAAATCACAATATCTGACATATTGGGTTTTGGTAGAATCATTCTGAGTTTTGTTTCAGTCACTGAGCACTCATTTTTGAACATCCTAGTTTACAAAGTGATGTGAGTGATGATATCAAATATCACATAAAGGGCACATCTCTTGAAGAAAATTCAATGTTTGAAAGTGTAATTAACAGCACATTCAAAAATTGGTTCAGAATTATAAATTGTTCCAATTTTAAAATGCGAATTCAGTATTGTATCCAATTATTGTACATTGTCAAGGATTAAAATTAATTTTATTCAATCAGCATTGCCACTAGAAAAAATGTCTCAAATATTGAAATAATTGAAAATTTTATATCAAAAAATAAAGAAAACATTGTTAAAAAAATATACCCAGACCATACGAATCATCAGCATAAGTAGATGATATCAATTAGAGTCATCATGCTATACTTAGATCAGAATAACAACTGTATTTTGTATTTGTTCAATTTATCCCAATCATCCTACTTGTATCTCATGACCCCCCTTCAATATTACAATTTAAACAGAGGAAATTGTCTACCTGGCACTTTCCAGTATGTGTCCAGACACTAAGTAACAATGTATACCCTAAAAATGCTACTCACAATATTCAAGCCCACCAATTTCAAAACAATGAATGATGAATATATGTGCTCTATATTTACAAATAATTGCCACTGTTCAGTCTTGAAGTACCTTATATGGATTTTTGTTGGAATTGATTCCAAACAACTTTCTCTCATTACTTTTGATTCTACTTCTCTCTCGAACAATATATTTTTAACCATTTTCAAATAATTAAAAACTTAATTATCATTCAACTAGGCTAAATGACTTCAACTCATCATGAAACACATTTTTCATAGTTTGAATTCAAGTAAAACATGAAACAACATTTTATCATAACAATACAGGCTGTGTATATCAGGATAATACTTTTTTAATTTGTAGATAGTTATAGTTTGGTTTTCTGTAGATGCCTATTTTTGATATTATCTGTGCATTTTTCAGTACTAGGTAGATAATTTTATCAACCCACCTTTCTTTCTTACTATATTGCTATGACAATACACATATATTTTATGAATGAACAAGTAGAATAGGCCCAAAAAGCCTATGATACATAGTAAACATACATTTACTTTTTGTCTATTGTTGAAATATAGATCTGCAATTCACCCTTTTCCCTTTCCCCTTACCCTTCACACTCACCAGGTCCAGCCATTTACCTTTAACCTGGTCAATTTTCCAGTAATTACCTGGTACATAAAAAATTTACCAAATAAAAAAGTGATTACCCCCTTTCTAAAAATCCATGAGTAATTGACAGTTTATTCTGTCCAGAAAGTATAAAATAAAAGCTTGTTGTATGAGTATGATAATGGCTGTTTTATTCTTTAAGATTTATATGTGAATGAGCCAAAATTGAGCCCAAACAACAATTTATGATCCATGCTTGATGTGATTCAGCAATTATAAATCAATAGTACTAGTTGCAATACCATTAATACAATACTACCTGATCTTTTCCTATAACATAAGGCACAAAATAATGGAAGAAGAAAGGAAGGTGTAAAGTGCTCAAAATTAGATAGCCTAGTATTTGTCTTTTTACATTGTATTGTCTAAATATTCATTTTGTCTAAGATTATTATGGTATTGGGTGATATCAATCATCAAATAGAAATTGGTTTGTTCACCTTAATTTGGGCTGATTTACACACTTTTCTTGTGTTGTCTTCTAGAATCAAAATGGTGGGTACATGGCTCCATCTTTGGAAAAGTAAGGTTGCAGACATTGAGAGGATCCATTGAACTTTCCTTATCACAGTTTTGGTCACAGTTGAACTGTATCTTCCACCTATATTATTTGATGTTGTGGGAAAAAGCTATAATGAAATTGATTTTTTGAACTTTTCAAGTTGTTGGGTTTGTTTGCCTTTGGAAAGAATCTACATAAAAATCTGGTAGTAAGATTTACACACTTTGGAAATACTTTCATTTCATTGACTTGATGTTGTTTCAACGCAACACTCATGACCTCTTGCAACAACTACAATATTCTACCTACCTAGCTCCCAAGACCTGAAACTCAAGCTCCACACAAAGATTGGAGCATGATTGGGCTCATTCCAAACTTGAAATTACAAAAATATAATAAACATGGATAATATGTAAATCCAGTCCTTTCAACATTGATTTTTCTATTATGAAAGTACGTTCTACAAATTCTAGTAATCTAAGGAGTAGTTAGTTCTTCCAGTCTTCACAACATTATTTACGTTAATGAAATTGACAATGCTGCCAATGATGGTCCATAAATCACTTGATAATGATGGTGACAATGTGGTGACATGAACTCACTAACAAAGTTTCACTGACAGTGAAAGAGATCATCAAAGGTTTGGACAGTGGCAAATGGTTGTGACAATGGGGGCACCCTCCCCTGCCACAAAAGAACAAACAACATACAATTAATGAAAAGAGCAGGGATGTTATGGTACTCATAGTGTGGTACTAGGTATTGTACTAACTGCTTAGCTAAGTAAATAGGGGCTACTTACTGTAGCGTGTAGGGTAGAATTCCTGTATTATACAATAGTTCAAAGAGGTTCAAAGTCCAATTTATCATGTCCATGTGCATGATGTTCATGTGATCTTCCTATTCACATGGGGAAATTTGAGTTTGAAATTACTTTTTTCTAGAGTGAGAGTTACATGTGATGCTGGTTGGTTTGAAATCATAGAAGCATGCAAATCAAAGTGTGTAAATTCAAAACATAACCATTCTCAAGCTTTTCAGTAGATTACTCAGATCTTCAGAAATATTTGACCAATATCAATGAAACTAGGCACATCTAAAAGCCAAAGACCAATCTAAAACATACCTAAAGCTTGTTAATTGTCAGCAAATATAGCATATCCAAAGAATACACCCAATTCAAAGGTAAACAAACCCATCACAAAAACCATAAGGTAAATTATCCAGTGTCTAACAGATAAAGTTAGAAAAATTGAATGATAGTTTTTTCAAATTGATGTACTTCGAATTATTCATTTTTGTTAATATGTTTTATACAAAGTTCTATTATTGGTCACATTTTGGATGAATACAGTCGTGGTCTCTCACACGTGATTGTGTTCAGAAAAAGAAAAATGAGAAAGGTTTGAATTTACAATCACATACAAGAACAAAGTAGAAATTATAATTGTGATCTAATATAGTACTTTTTTTGCAATTATATTGTACTCCTTGTTTGTCTCTGGAAAATATACACTGACTTGTTATGAATATTCATTGCAATCATGAGTGGCTTGGATTTGAATTTGAATAAAATGTGAAAAAATCAGACATGCTCCCCTCCCCTACGCATCTCTACAATCAAATTTTCAATTACTTGAACGCCACCACATAGTCAATTCATTGGTTGAAGGATATTACAATGGTGCAATCTAGAACGTTAATGCCAATAATGATCTGTGAGGGTGTTCAGATGTTCAATAAAAGTTTGGCAAATATATTCCAATTCAAGAGGAAACTCCAGGATTGGCGCTACTGCCTACATGAGGCCAGAAAACAGAAACAAGCAACCAAATATTTTTGTAAACAGATATATTTCTATTTTAGTCGAAAGGTGCTTACATATAAGTTTTTAGTAAACTAGTATGCACTCAGGAAGTGAAAAAGCTTTTCTTATCAGCACTTTCCTCAAAAACTAGTGATTTGATTGTTCCAAATCATTGATTCGTGCCATTGCTCCTGCAAAGGCCACAGTCATCCCTTCCAACTCCACAGTCATCCCTTCCAACTGAGCGAGCATTACTCCACCGGAACTCACCGCGAACAATTCACGAACGAACTCAGCCGAGTCAGTTTCTCTTCTCATTGCATAATCAAGAGGGGTTAGACCCTCACTGTCAGGAGTGTGAATTGCTTGTGGATTGGCAGCCATCAGCTTCGCCAACATATCTTTGCAACTGATTGGCCATTCTCGGCAAGCGTAGTGTAGAGGGAGAAAACCATCATCGTCAGGAGCACATGCCGCTTCCGTGTTTGCCTCCATGAGAGAGTCGAACATTTCCATATGCCACTTAGTTAAAGGTCCCCTCGGTGCCCTACAGCAGATAATATGCAGTAGAAGACATCCCTCGTTACTTCGAACTTTGGCTGCATCACGATTGGCATCAAAAATCAATCTGAACACTCTCATCTGTTTCTCATTCATGGACTCCCAACAATTGTCAACAAAACAGTAAAGTGGCAAATCACCATCTTCATTTTTCTGAAAGACAGCATCAGGGTAAGCTTCCAAGAGAGCCGCGGTAATTTCATACAAATTGGCACGTTCGTATCTTGGATCGTATAAAGACAAGCAAATTAGGTGCAATGGATAATCTCCGCTCTGGTTGGCAATACTGGCTGCTTCGGGGTAAGCTGCAATGAGTTTAAGGACAGCTTTTCCCGATGCAAAATTATTTCCTGCTGCGAAGTGGAGAGGGAGTTCCTCAAGCTCATCATTAGTTTTCGCAGCTACAGCGGAAGGATTCGCTTCGATGAGGGCATCCACGACTTCTTCGCTAACGTCGTCATAATTTGCATATTGATGCACAGAACTGCTTTCCATGAAGAGAAGATGAAGAGCCAATTTTCCATATCTATCTCGCTCTTTGGAAACATCAGGATGGATTCTAAGCAGTTCTTCGATCAATTCGCGAGGGGCTTTTTTGTAGCACGCAATAAGGAGAGGAAAAGTGCCAACGTAACCAACGTTGGCTTCGTTGGTAAGTCTGGCGAGTCCCGGGTTCGCGCGAAGGATTTCAAGTGCAGGACCCCACTCTTGATCCCACATGGAATTGAGGAAGGTATCGATAGATTCATTAACGCCATTGGCGGCGCTGCTCATGTTGCTTCGATTCTCTGTTTCTGTTCGAAGATTGTGGATCGTAGATTGTGGTGGTTGAATTTGGTTCGGGTCTCGATTATCAATGCTTTTGCTCCGCGACCAATCAACAAGGGAAAGCTGTCATCAGTGCAGAGAAACAGCACGAACAAATGATGACCCACGTTACGGCGCGTTGTAACGGCCGGCGAGAGTTTTAGTTCGTGTTTCATCGTGAGATAAGTTGTTGATTATTTGAAAATAATTGAAAAGTGAAGCTTCTCGCTCACAAATAAAACGAAATCGAACTTTGGGTCTCAGGGAATCAATATGAAAAAAGGTCACGAAAAACAAAAAACAATTTTTTAAATTGTCTGTTGAAGGAAAATATTGTGCTATGTCCGAAAAACTTTTCTTGCCCAACCTTTTCGAGATGGAAGTCTGTTACTCCAGTGGTTGGTGTTTTCGTTGATAATTGGCTGCCAATATTGTACATGGTTGTGATTATCAAATAAGTGTCCAAGGCGAATTCTTATAGATGGCAATTGGCTTTTTCGTTAATTGGACTAATGGAAACACGGCTTATTCCAACAGATAGCAATCCAACAGTCGATGAGTTCGTCGAGATGACTCAAGCAACATCAAGCAACGGCGCTTCAATACAACCAGGTGACACTCCAATTTTTTATGCGCAGTTGCAGTGGATCTACTGTTTCAACAAAAGCTATTTCGAACGATACTTCAATTGGACCATGCGTGACAATCCATTTCTGGGTCATGGGAGTTTTGGGCATCAAGCACGATTATCTACAGAACATGCCTACCTTGCACACCACGACTTATCGTTGCTTGAGACCAGATGGAAGAGCCATCCAGATTTTCAGCAATACATAACGTCCTTGAAAGGAATTCCGCGAAAAGGAGATGTGTTGTTGGGTGGACTGGAATTTTTTGAGAGAGTTCCAACTGTATTTTTTTCTACCTTTCATCAAACTTTTGAAAAGCACGTCAGTGAGATTTGGAGAACCAGCGAGAGGCTCCACTACATCATTGGTGGCAGTCCTCATCTGTCTCAGGCGCTTTTGCAGTGGGTGTTTGGAATCATTTCATCGTTTCCTGACAAGAATGTTGTATTGGAACACCACAAGGAAACAAAAGAGTTGGATCCAGTCAAAGTCAACATAAGAGAATGTATGACTTTTCTCACCAAGAAGTTGGATAGAGATGATGTGATTGATGGATCCTTCATCCAAAATAATATCGGATTGCTTCAACAAATGGCAGAGTCTTTGACTGTTGTAGACCTTTTCGACGATAAAACTTAGGGCAATGTCGGCTATTCGTCACTTAGAATGAATGTGATGTCACAAATATGCATTCAGCCCATTCATCAACAGAGATGTGAAAATGCTGTGCAGACTGCAGCCAATATCTCAAAAACAAAAGTCAGCAAGAGTAGGAGATCGTGCAGTGCAATGTCTCTCTCATTAACGAGAGAATTCCACCAAGTTGAAGTGGCAAGGCTCCGCTCTGTTGAAAAGAATTCAGAAAAACAAAAGAAGATTCGATCAATCAAGGGATCATTGAGAATAGAGCTTTTCAGCATATTCCAAGATACTTTTGTGAAGAAGGTATCCAATGCTAAAAAGGCAATAGACCAAGATGCCTATAACAAGCTTTTTGAAACATTAGGCAGTAATTCCTCTTGTATCAGTACCGTTGAAAGATCCAAAGAGAGGAGATTGATTGAACTATGTGCAAACAAAAAACAGAGAGTACACAAAGCCAAGATAAACAATAAGATTGATGTGACAGCACAGATGGGTGGTCCGGTTGAGCTAAAAGATATCACCGCAGCCAATAAACAGGGAATCATCATAGTGAAGGAGCTAGTTGCTCATGGATGCAAAGAATTGGAAGAAGATCTGAAACAACTTGGGATTTTGGAGCTGAAACAGATGCTGAAAGAGGGTGAAGCTGGTCGAAAAGCTAGAAATGGGGAGGCAATGGAAGGGATGGATCCAAAAAAGATTAAGGATTGTATTCCAATTTCGGCAGAAACAAAGAAACTATTATCTAATGAATAACAATTGAGTCAAAATGGTTTCGTTAGGTCTTTGTTTTGGTTACTCAGAACACTCAAATGCATGTTACATTAATTGAAAACACAGACTACTGTTGTAGAATAGTAGCAGCAGCAATAATAATGCTTCCAAAGTAAGGGACTGACCCAAAACAATGACTTCAGACCCAACAGCAACTTGTGCAAGTGAGTCCACCACTTTGGAGGAAGTAGAACCTTGTCATCTAAGGCCATGCATTTCCGCAATTTTTGTCTAGCTTTCACCATGGTGAAAGTTTCATTTTCCATTTTTAAATTTGAATTTTGAAATCGCTAGTTATTTTAAGTTTTACATGTGATTTCCCAGCTGTAAATTTGTTTCTTTACTACAAAATTGCTATCATTTGTTTTTTGTGTTTTGCAGGTGTTTTGCATCCAATTTGAATCTGTTTTAAGTTCTGAATGTTTCAAAACAATACATAGGAGCAGGTACTTTAAGTGTACGTTCAAATCCTTGAATTTGAATTTGAAATTGAAATTTGACGAGTGGAGATGAACACACTGTTTTTTTTCATGACCAGCAACTTGAATGGCTAGTGGCAGCTATTCCAAATTCGAGATTTTCAAATTCTGCGCATTGTACCAACAAAATATAGAAACTGACACAAATCACCTGCAAATCATCTGCAAAACACAAAAAACAATTAATTGCCATTACTTAGTAAGGTGCTGCTTCTCTTTTTGTTGTACCATCAGTCATAAAAAAGACAGCCAAGTTGATGGATACACCTTGTTCTAGAGGGTAGATTGAGTCAAACTGAGCGCATTGATCCTTTCAATGGGTCCCATTGAGCTTTGATTAATTTAGTTTGGCTCATTGTTGGTAGTCATGGCATCACAGTACCAAATATGGCTATGATTCAAAAGTACCAGTTTTGAAAAAGATAGCCCTCTTACGCAATCATACTAATTCATACATACACGAGTATACATTATTTAAAAAATGGGTTCCACAAACTAAAATACTGGACAAATCAATTAATTTCTCTCTTTCAAACTGGTTTTGGACTACAAAAACATAGCAGAAAGTGGCAATAGCTGTATATTATATTTGTATACTAGTGTAGTTGTAATTGATTGGCTCACCCTCCTATACAACAGGCAAATAGTTATCCAGGTTGACATCCCATATAACACCCATTTCACTTCCAATCTTAAGCAGATATACAATATCCTTCTCTCCACCATTGTAAATAGGAAATCTTTCCTTCAGTGCTACATTTGGAAGCAAAACCTTAACAATGTTGATTGCATCAATTTTCGGCAAATCAATAGTCTCACTCTTTGGATTCATAGGCTCATTGTTAGCAAGAAAGAGATAATATGTATCAACCACTAACAACTTCAGATCATCCTCCTTCAATTTGTTTGCATCTTTCTTCTTCAACTTTGCAGCATCAAACATCTTATTGGCCCTTCTTCTAGCCTTGAACACAATATCTACATTGCAAACCTCCAAAATCATTTGGAACAACATACAATCAGACCCAGCACTTTCCTCTCCTGATTTCTAGATAGAGTCTTTACTCACCCTAATTTTATGCTGCTCCTCAACCTCATCAATATAAGCACCCAGTAAATCAGAGTTAAGTCCTAACTTTCCCAGCTCTTTGATGTTGTTAGTTGATGAAATAACACAAAACTCTTATTCTCCTCAAATGTGAATGTATCATTGTCCTCAACCTCATCCTCATCTGCCTTGCCCTTGAGACAACCCTCCAAATCACAAATGGGATTAGCCAACTGGAGTAGCTCATCATCATTTCCAGAAGATCCAGATTTTCTTTTCCTGCAAGCTAGCATTTTCTTGCAGGCCTTTATGCAAACATCACACTTGATTGCTGGCTAAAAGATACTTTGGTTGGCATTCAACAAGGGTCAGTATTTTGAAATTTCTTAGCACATTTGAAGAGATGGCTAAAATTAGGGCACATAAACCACTTTGTCATCTTTCAGACAACTTCCGGTAGGAGTATTTCATAAATTCTTGAAAAAGTTATCTTGAAATAAACCAAAAGAAATCTATTATGTAATTCTCTCAAATTATTCATTCATGGATCATGTATTTTCCTTGACCCTATGGTGCAATTATCTGTTCTAAGGGTAAATTAAGGATAAAATATTAGTAGTTACGATCTACTTGTAAAAGAGACTACTTTATCATAAAGAAATAATGCCTATAGCTGAAAGGAAAAAAAACCTAGAGATGAAAACAATGCATACAAAACAATCAACAATATATCATCTACTAAATAAACAATGAGTTGACACAGAAAAGTGCTTTGATGTTGTTAATTTCTTGAGTACAAAGTAAAAACTGGAGACAAGGTTTTTATATCCACAGAAAATTGTGGGGTGGTAACATTTTTTTTTAGGCAAAAAATACATTGAATTTAGCATATAGTATGATGATGTTTCCTTATGGTTACCACATACCAAATTATAAATTCATGTTTCTAAATTTTGTTTTTTGTAGTGTATTTGGTGATTGGAAGGATCATGATATGGCAGTGGAATTCCTTACATTGAAGTTACAGTAACTTGGACAATGTTTTTCTGGTGACCAAACATCCTTTATAGATTAAAAATGGTTTTAAAATTGTATAAAAATGAAAGCGGTTACAGTAATCCAATTGCTTATGACTATCATTTTATTAATTACATCTTGACAATGCACTTTCTTATATTGTGTGGATTCTTAAAAGCTTTAGGGGACTTGATCCATTTCAAAAGAAGCAACAAACATTGTGCAATTGAGCCTTGCACAAGGTAGTACAGTACTATCCAACCATACTCTTTTTTTGTATCCTTAGAGGATACAAAAAAAATCAAGGTTTTTCAAATTTTGCCAATTTTTTTTGTATCCTCTAAGGATACAAAAATTAATGATTTTCAAACAACTGACCTCTAAACACCTCTATTTTTTCCAATTACAATAATAGGTAACTTCATTGAAAAATTCATGTTGTGACCTTTTTGGATCTATTTTTTGTTGGAATTCATGTCAATTTTTAACAGAATTATGCTTCATCAAAGTTGGGCACTCAATTTTGTTTACTCTCTCATAATTTTTGACAATCAGATTGCCCTCACAAATGGCATAAAAAAAAGACCAATTTTTGGTTCACTTTTTGCCTTCAATTTTAGGGCTCCCTTTTTTCTTCGATGGGTATGGTACAATACCTCATACAATACCAATGTGCTGTAGTACTTATAGTTCCTACATAACATACATACAGTAGTAGTATCATTCAGTACCTAGGTACTTGTATTAGCATTATTACATATTATTATTATTACTTCTTGCGCTCCATCAACACACCTCACTCATTCCCTATTTTGAGACGAGTCTCTCTTCAACGGCATCGGCAGCAAGGATGGAGGACATGAACTGGACACATGCGGCTTGAGTCGAGCAATTCGTTCGCTTGTCGCGTCCAGTTCGCTCTGTTGGTACATCCAGTCGACAATTTGAAAGAGAGACTTGTCAGATGAAAGGCGGGTCAACGAACCAAAAATAAACACATCTGCAGCAAGAAAAACAAAGCGGCAATCATTGCCATTGAAGCGGTGAGTGAAGATTGTAGTCCCACTGTCTTTCGATGCCATTTGTTTACACCAGCGGAGGCTACACTGCGGGGGGAACAACCTGTTGATCCAACAAAAATAATTAAAACTTAAACTTGCCTACTTAAGTTTACCACCAGCCACCAGCTGTTAGGAGATCCCATGCCAATGGATATTCTCTGCTTTCCACACCATCTAATGATCAGTGATACATGTACAAGCAGCACAAACATCTTTGGTCCACTCACCATGATTACCTACCCAGCAATGCCATCTTTTAATCATCAACAGTGTGGATTTGTGGCTGAGTCAAAGCTCCCTGTATTGTTGTGGCAGCAATCAACTAATGTGGAGAAGTGGTGCAGAAACTTGCATTGATAAGCATGATTTAACATCCCATGAGACATCTAGTTTGTTTTTGATCAACAATTAACCACAGAGAACATCCCTGGCTTGAGATATAGTTGGTTGCCATTGTGAGTTGGTATTGATGGCAAACTCATCAAAACAATTAAAATGTTGATTTTTGATGCAAATCATATGTCATGAAATTACATTTTTGGGGATACCAAAAAAAGTGAAAATTCTATACTCATTTGTGATTTGTGGGACTCACTCCAATATTCTCTAGAAAACTGATTCCAGTCATCCTCTATTGATGGTGCTTAAAATTTCTATTGAAATTTAAAGGAGATTTAAACTTCATCCACTTGTAATGATAAACACCCATTTTCAAGTTTTTTCCACAACAGACAAAATGGAAAATGTTGCAAAATAGTAAGACCCATTCGGAATATGATTTTATGTTTTTATCCCAAAACTATTAACTACAAATATTGCTTTATCTGCTTTTTCAAAAAAACTTCTATGCAAATAAAAGGTGTGTGATTTAAAATGTAATTATATTTTTTTGGTGATAAAAAAGTAAGAAGTAGAAACTTTTTGATACATCCATCTGACAGTTGAGGCAGTAGCAATCAATTTTAAATGATTTTCACATTGAATAGAAAATAATACACCTTTGATACTTTGACATTGGTTTTATGCTGCACACCAAGGCAGAGCCTTACATTTAAAGAACAGGATTTGGGGTTTACAGGTTCATTTGTTCTTTACAGGTACAAAATAGAAAGCAGTATTTCAGAAGTGATTTGGTAACTATTCTGACAACTGAATAACAGAATAATAACAATAAGCTATATAGATAATTTTGGCATTTAGATGCAAGTATGATGGACTGAAAAATATTATGTTGATCAAGTGGTGAATCTGACCATCTCCTAAATTTTTGCTTTTGCTCTCAAGTTGTTCATAATACAAACATATGTGATCAATCATCTGACAGGAGGCAATATTGTGGTAATGAACTTCCAAATTCCACATATAACATAAATTTAATCACATCAGAAGCTCCTGCCTTGCTTTTCTGTGTAACTTTTCAAGAGTGAGCTTAATCACAATTCTGGACACATAGCATTGCTCTACAGTGCCCATAATAGAATGCCACTATGTGCCCACTATTCTGGTTTCCCCTCAGAAAAAATTCTGGTCTCACAAAAGCCAAGAAAGTCCCATCATTTGACTTTTGGCAAGTCTTTTGACAATGGAATTCCATTACAAATACAAAACACATCCACACAATTACACTTCATGGTAAGTCAAAGCAGCTTTTTTGTTGATTGTTACATTGTGAACTTGTGGCTTATACAGGTTAATGAGGTAATCAATGTCCACAGTGTCAATTTTTTTATTTTGTTGTGTCATTCATGCAGTTTGTATTGTTGTCCTGCTTGTGTTTTACATTTCTGCTCTCTGTACACATTTTTTTATTTACATTCTCATTACATAGGATATTATGCTACTTCCTTTGCAACAGTCTTTTGGCACACAAGCAATTACTCATGGCATAGTTGTGCCATTGTCGATTCCTTGATGTGCCTGCAACAAGATGGGTCATCAAAATTGTCAGGAAGGTATTTTGATTGCATTATGTCAAGGTATTAATAATGAAGAGCAGTTGTCAAATAGAAAGCATGTTGCTAACTTTGTCAGCTGGTCCATGTGGGAGGGTTGGATTGAAGTTTCAAAGGCAATCACAAAAACCGTTCCTGCAAACAAAACATTGTTGGTTCCACCCAAGAACTCCATGTTCCACATCTTCATTGCAAAACTTGCAATGCCAATTTCACAGAAACAGCACACAAAAACTAATCATGTAATATGTCGTTTGTTTTTATTAGCCCTCATCAAGAGTGTTCATGTTTTGTCCATATCTACACAATTAGATAATAAGGCTCTAGCCAGTGGTTTTGTCCACATTTGGATGAGATACATAGCTGTTATCACTAATTTTTACAACAATCAATCTACTAAGAAAATCTGTCAATGTCCAAAGTTAGAAAAAAAATAAAAGGAAATGGAGCATCACTTGTCACGCAAGAAGATAAAAACATTAACAACTTTAGAGTTGTTTTTCATTCTGAGCTGCTAATGCTCATCACAAGATCCAAATTGTTTTGTCTACTTTGAAGTTTTTCTTAAGCAATAATTCTGTGTTAGTTTTTGTGAGAATTTCTTCTCTATCAAAACTCATCATTTTTTCATACACACCTTCACTGAATTGCTAAAAGTGAAATTTAAATTTAATTTTTCCAGCGCAAGTTCAAAATATTAATAATGATCACCAACTTCCTTACTACCAATGTGCAGTGAATCAACCTTAAATTCACAGATTATGAGAAAAAAATTGCCAATATATTATAGATTAGTAAAAAATAGAATCATAAAAATAAAAACATCATGCCAATTCTTTTGAAAGAAAAATCTTCAATACCAAAGTGCATTGGTCATTCATATTATTTTATTAAAATGAATGGCATTTATAATTCCAAGTCCAAGTAGTTAATGTTTTGGTTCTAACTGCAAAACAATTGTTACAATTATCTATTAGAAAAATTACAGCTAAGCTTTTTCTATTATACTGTACATAATATACATTATAATTTTAAGTATTTGTATTTTGCACTTATCTTTATGCTATCAAGTTGCATTTATTTGTTGTATTTCATGTATGATGCACTTTAATAAATATTGTATGTAAAATACTATGATTCTGAGGTTAGTTGTTTCACAATTACAAGGGAACACAAGAAGATAAAAATTTGTAACTTCAATGATTCGTTATTTAAACAGAAAATTTTAAGTTGGAAACATATCTTATTTTGACTCATTAGGCACTGAGGTGGTCTAAGAAAAAATGCAACAATTATTTTTCAAGAATGGTTACAAATAACATTTAAGGTCTTCATCCCAGAATTAATCTGGTATGTATGGTATTGAAACACCAAATACAATGTAAAACAATTTTCAACTAGTTTTGACATTGATGCCATCTATGTAGCTCCATTCATTTAGGTCTTAAAACAATTATGTGCCTTGACAACACTTCAATAAAAATGCAACAAATTTCTACTCAGCAGTGACCAAGAAATGCCATTGAATTCAATGTATTCCATTGAATTCAATGAAAATTCAAGCTTGAATAACTTTTGATTGGCTTGGCTGGTTTTGCTCAAACTTGGATGTTGGAAAGAACACAGTGTGCTCTGTCAATATCCAAGTTGCCCACCTTACCTTCTAATTTGGTAGCAGTGCACAGGCTTTTGATTCACAAAACAAAGTTGCAATAATTGTTTCATTTTTTGTATCTACAATAAGATGTTTTTCGAATTGGAAAGGTAAAAGCAATATTCCAAACAAAAGACAACATGAAGCACTATAAACTACACTGCAAAAAATCATTGGAATTCAATATCTTGATAGGCCTAACTTGGCCCAACAGACTTCCATAGGGGTCTTTTCTATTTTCTACTACTGCAACATAGGGTCATTTATGATTTATTGAATTCCTCTGTCAAATCTGCATCTCATACAAGTCTTGATTTTTTTGCTACTATCAAAAATCAGTGAAATGACCTGGCACTACTAATCCATTGAATTCAAAAGGAAACTGCTTCTAACCTGCTGCTAGGTTTTCCATGTAATCCAACTAGTGTCAAAGCACAAAGAAAAATGCCTTGCTACCTTTCTGTTTTATGTGTTTGCACTCAAGGAATTACAAAAAACTCAGCAGCAATTTTTCAGTCACACCTTTCCAGTTCTGCACTTGCTCTTGCCCATTCAGAGTGGAAAGGTGTGACAGAAGAACCATGCTGAGTCAACAGTGCAATTATTTACAGTAATTGCTAAGAAACTTGTTTTTAGTAATTTTAACAAGAAATATTCCTGTGGTTTTGGTTTGGCACTAGATCTATTTCACAAATTTGTACAAGTTTTGAGAATAGACTTGTGAATATCATTATTTTTCATCAAAAATGTTTTACAGGTTTTTCAATTGTTTATCTACTAATAATTACTTTTTTAATAAACGTTGCTACTTTTGGCTGCCATTTCATGGCCTTCTGTTCAATTTATTTAAAAAAAATTACAATAATCTTAGTTACACATAATAGATCTTTTATTATGACTTAAAAAGAATTTTCAATAAAAATTTTATTTTGCATTATAGTCTCTATCATATTT
>JALLOT010000188.1:0-24141 GCA_036939595.1 Thalassiosira livingstoniorum | reverse complement strand
GCCCTGGGCTCGGCTGGGTATTGTATTGTACTTAGGAATTAATAGAATCTAAAAAAATCGTTGGTTTTGTCATTCGTTCGCATTCGTTGCATTCGTGGACCAGCATCGGGCATGGAGGGGCATCGGGCATCCACCATCGCAATCATCCACCATCCACCACCATTTTTGTTACCAAAAAGAACTCCATGGAAAATGGCCGCGAACAATGACGGCGGACATTCGACAAGACACACAGCCAAATTGAACTCTCAGCGACCAACTGATATCATCCAAATAAAGCAACCGAATCGATGGAATGGATGGGATGAAGGATCGTAACATCATTGTAGCATCATCGCGCTTACACCAATTCTAACGCAATCGTCTTAACAGCGGGCATAACGAACCATAACGAACTTGAACGAACCAATCATCGCCTAATCATCCGGATTGAGCTGGGATGGAACGGTGATCGAACAAGGCAATGGACGCCTCTTCCTTTTTCTCCGGCGGTGGCGTTGGTGGGGTTGGTGGTGGTGGTCAGCCGCCTCGTCCTCCACAACAGCAGTCGCATCAGTCTTATCCGCCTCAGCAAGCTCAGCAATCTCAGCAACCTCCGTATGGTCAATATGGCCAACAGCAGCAACAATACAGTCAGCAGCATGGGCAGTATGGACAACCACAGTACGGGCAGCAATCTCCCCATGGACAGTATGGCCAGTCCCAGCAATCTCAGCAGTCGCCGTACGCGTCGCCCCATCCCTCGCCGTACGGCCAACACAGCCAACACAGCCAACACAGCCAAAACGCTCCCCCAATGCCGTCCATGCCGACCAATCCACCAAATCCGCCAATGCTGCCGTACACCCAACTCGGTCAGCAAGGGCAGCAAGGGCAGCAAGGGCAGCAAGGTGTCGCTCCACCAATGCCAACGATGAACCGAGTGCAAGCTCCACCCACCGCTTCTACTGTCGCCACCACCGGCACTGCCTCCGTCGCCAATGCTGCCAATGCTACTGCTCCTCCCACTGTTCACACTGTGGCTGGGGCAGTGGGAGCACCGACAATGGGAGCGACAACGACGGCAGTGCACCAAGTGCACCGAGTGTCGTCCTACGCCGAAGAGGAAGAGGACGAATTCGAGGAGCTCGATTTGAATGCCAACTCCAATGAATCCTCTCAGCATGCGAATCAAAATCAACAAAATCCGAATCTGAATCAGAATTTGAATCAGTATGGAAATGGAGGGCAGCAGCAGCAGCAATATGGCCAGCAATATGAAAATGGCCAGCAACAACCATATGGAGAGCAGCAGCACTACGAGGAGGAGGAAGTCCCCGGCGTGGCCCTTCAAACCGCCCTCTCGGCCTTTGGCGCCTTTGGATCCATGGCCACTTCCGCTGCCAGTAATGTCCGTGGAAACATTGGTTCGTCGGTGGCTGGAATTAGTGCCATGAGCGGTATTGGCGGAATTGGGAGTTCGGTGGCCGGAATCAGTTCCATGGGGGGAATGAGTGGAATGAGCAGCATTGGTGGGGGAATATCCAATATTGCGTCCATGGCCTCCCCTTCCAAAATTGCGGGGAATATGACGGCATTAAGGGGACGGTTGGCGGATGTGGTGGCTCCCGTCGAGGAGACGCCTCAACCGACGCAACCTTCTCAACCATCTCATCAGCAACCCCCACAACTTTCTCAACTTGGTCCACAGACTCAACCGACTCAACCTGGTCCGCCTACTCAACTGGGTGTGAATGTTTCGCAGCAACCACAGCAACAGCAGCATCAGCAGCTACAACAGCAGTATGAGCAGCAGCAGCAGCAGACTCAACCCCCTTTGAATGCGGCAGATGTCTTTGGTGCCCCTCCCACAGCAACAGCAACATCATCTACAACAACAACAACCGCAGCAGATGCAGCAGCAACTGCAGCAGGTGCAGCAACCTCAGAAGTTGCTCCACCCAATGCACCACCCACCAACGAAGGAGGATCCATCGGAACGGTCATGTCCTCCATGGCCTCGTGGCGGGGACGATTGGCGGATGTTGTGGCTCCGATGGATTCCACCGATGAGGCAAATGCGGCAAATGGGGCGAATGCTGCCAATATGGCCAGTGCGGCCTATGCTGACAATGTGGCCAGTGCGCCTTATGCTGCCAGTGATGCCAATGCGGCCAATGCTGAGCCCGGTGTGGATGGTGCAAATACTGGTAGGAATACTGCAGCGGAATTGTTCGGGGCGCCACCGCCTACTAAAACACCCGCAGCAACAACTGCAACACCTGTAATGACAGCAATGACAGCAACAACGGAAACCGCTTTGGCAGCACCTCCCGCAGCAGCTCCGACAATGGAAGGGGGGGACCAACGTGACCGACGCGACCAGCGTCGATTCCAACCCTCCGTGTCCGATTCGAGTTGGCAAATGATTGATCATGATCCGTCAACTTCATTCGCTCAACCAAGTCAACTAACTCACGCAGCACCGCCAGCTCAACCAGTTCAGCCAGCACAGCCAATGGCAATGGCACAGCCAATGGCACTGGCTCAACCAACACAGCCAACTCAGCCAATGGCTCAACCAACTCAGTCGACTCAATCGGCTCATTTGGCGCCCCCCCAACGACGAATGACCCATCAGCTCTCCTCCCTCGAGAAAGCGACGCACGACTCGACCGTCTTTCAGTATTCCGATCCCGACACCAATGCCACCAATGCTACCAATGCTACCCACGTTGCCAATCCCAACAATCCCAACAATGCCAAGGATGGCGATGTCGGTGCCCCACCCAAAAGTGGCGGGTTGGCTGCGAACGCCATGGAATTTGGAAGGTATCGCAGTCCTACCGCCATGGTGCTGGGGGGAGCGGATGTCCCTACTGGTCATAGTGGTCATTCTGGTCACACTGGTGCTGTTGGTACTGTCCCTACTGATCATACTGGTGTTGGTGCTGCTGGAAGTGCTAGAGATACTGGTGATGCTGGAGGGGCTGGGGGTGTTGGTGCTGGAGGGATTGGTGGGGGGAGGCAGCCATCGCCGGCGGAAGCATTGTTCAATTCTCAACCACCCGTGCAGTCAATTCAGCCAATTCAGCAACCTCAGCAACCAGTTCAATTGCAGCCAGTTCAGCCAGCTGGTCAGCAACCAATGCCGTCGATGCAGCCAGTTCAACCAATGCATTCAGTGCAACCTGTGCAGCCAGCAGGTCAGCAGCCGATGACTGCCATGGAAATGTTTGGTCGGCCCTCTCCCACTTCGCAGTCGGTTCAGTCCGGTCAATTCGGTCAAGTGAGTCAGGTGAATCAAATGGCTCAGGTGGGTCAGATTGGTCAACTGGGCCAGGTGGGTCAGATTGGACAGGTGGGTCAGTCTGGTCCGACGGCCATGGAAATCTTTGATCGAAGTCAGCCTGCCCAGCCTGGGTCGACACAGGCGGCGTCACAGCCAACGTCACAGCCAGTCACTCCCTCGTCCATGGCAGGGGGCAGCACTGCTGTCACTGCTGCCACTGCCACGTCCCCATCAGCAGCATCGACGGCAGCTGCAACTTCCAATGCCACCAATGCGAATTATGCGGCCAATGCGACCAACGTAACCCAGACACCTCCGTCTGCTACGCCTGCATCTGCTGCCACAGCCACTACACCAGCAGCCAGCACACCAGCAACCACCACACCAGCATCGGCTAGGACAATGACAACCACACCGGCAACTGGCACCTCCGCAGCAACTACAGCGACTGGCACCTCCTCATCCACACCAGCAACAGGCATCTCCGCAGGATCTACTGGAGTCGGTGGAATTCCATCCGCACCCAAATCTGGAAATTCTGTACATTCAATGCATTCCCTCCAGTCCATGACCTCCACCCAAAGACGACTGCATTTGAACCTCCCCAAAAAGGCCAATTTGCCATTGCCTCCGCCGCTCCCTCGAAAGAAGCACGTGGTTCCACTCGCACATAATGCCAATACCAATGCCAACGCATCGGCGTCGAGATCGGTGGCGTCCAGCTTGGGCGCTGGAACTGCCGGGGGCTTTGGCGGTGGAGGTGGCGCAGGAGGAGGAGGAGGTGGTGCTGGTGTAGGAGTAGGTGGTAGTGCAGTTCCTCATGTTGGAATTTCGCACTTTCGCAAACCCCCTCCGATGGAAGTGCGCGCTCCTCACTTTGCCGTGCCAGGGGATCGACACCGTTCTCCTCGTGATGTCCATCTGGCGGCCTCGTCCAAAGTCGCGTCCTCGTCTAAAGTCGCGTCCTCCATTTCTACCACCGCATCTCCTGCGGCATCTGCGACTGCGGTCACATCCACTACACCCACTACTTCTGCTACTTCTCCTGCGACCGGTGCCAATGCCAATGCCAATGCCAATGATTTGAACGATTTGAACAATTTGAACATGAGCCCATTGGCATCGCCCAGCATGACTCCCCGCATGGAGCCCGTGGAAGAGTCAGCAGTGAGTGCCGTGGAGGGTCTGCCAAGGATTTTGTCTGAGGATGCCACCGATGAAATTGAAGGGAAGGAAGAACAGGAAAAACAGAAGGAAGAAGAGAAAGTGCAGAAGGAAGAGAACGAAGAGAAAGTAGAGAAAGTGACGGCAGCCGCAACGTCAGTGGCAGAGCATGCCTTCCAAGGTGCCATTCGACGCGTGTCGGGTGCCTCTGGAGTATCGGCACTGTCTGGATTGTCGCCGCTGCTGACGGAGCCGGGGCAATTTTCTCCGCCAACCCAGCCAACCCAATCGTCACAACCATCGCATCCACCACACGAGAGGAACGAATCCACCAACATGATGGAATCCATGGCAACACCCATGGATCAGACCGTTCCTCCTGTTCCGGTGGTGCCGTCGCCCACTGCCCCCATTGCCACCATTGCTCCCATTGCTCCAGTGATGCAACCCGTGATGCATTCAACTCATCCAACTCAGTCAAATCACAACGGGGTGACATTCAGCCCCAATCAACCGAATTATCACCCCAACAACCTCCACGCCCACAATGCCAACCATTCCAATCATGCCAATCATTACTCCGTATCCATGGAAGCCGAATCCTCACGAATCACCGAATGCGACGTCCTGAGTGATTATCAGAGCTATGTGTTGGATGGGGAGGTTCCTCCGCTGCCCACGGTTGGTGACCATGGTGAGGTTGGCGACAGTGGGGATATTGGTGAGGTTGGTGTTACTGGTGGCATTGGTGAGATTCAAGAACTGGCCGAGATTCACGAGGAGAGACCGTTCGAGTCATCAGATCCAAGGGAGGCCAATCCTACCGTTTCCATTTCCGATACAGCTCCAGCGGAACCCTCTGCCACCATCGCCCCATTCACACCATCTGCCCCATCTGCCCCAACCGCCCCATCTGCCCCCACCGCACCAAACGCCCCAGAAGAATCCGAAGCCGAAACCCCACCCATCTCCTCATGCAACATGACGGACTTTTCCATGATGACGGATGTGGATGCCATGAGTGATTATCAGGCGCAGTTGAAGGAGGAGGAGGTTCCGGCGATTCAAGATGTGGATGCTGCGGAGACTGTGGAGACAAATGGGACTATGGCAGCTATGGATGCTATGGGAACTGCAGCTACCACAGCTACCATGGCTACTATGGAGGAGACTCAGCCATTAGCTATGGAACGTAACAAGACTATCGACAGACCGATCTCAGAGCCAATGAAACCCACCACTGAATCTACCACGGAGTCTGCAATGGAACCAACCACTGAATCAAGTGAATCAGCTGCAGCGGCTTCGAACCCACCGGAATGGGTGGAAGCAACCGACCCTTATTCTGGCAGAGTTTACTATTACAATGTCGTTACGGGGGAGAGTTCGTGGGAGAAGCCGGGGGAGATGCAGCAGCAGCCAGAGGTGCAGCAACCAGAGGTGCAACAGCAGCAGGAGGAAGGACAGCAAGGGCAGCAGGATCAAGGGCAGCAAGGTCAGCAGGATCAGCCGACGATTGACCCGCAGGTGCAAGGTGGAGATCAGCACCAGCTAGCAAGCGAGCTGCAGGAATCGTACGAAGGGCAGAACCAAGTTCAAGAGGAGCCGCAGCAACTACCGCATCAAGGTCTCCAGTCATCTGAGGAAGTGGGCGACGTTGGCCAAGTAAGCTATGCGTCAGAAGCAGGAACTGCAGCAACTACAGCAACTACAGAAACTACAGCAACTGAACCAACTGCAACCGAGAAGAAACAACCGACAGCCACCGAGCAAGAACCGGCCACAACGAGTGCCATCACTGCACAACCCCCTCCACTGTCCGAATTGCCTCCACTCCCCCCTCTCCCTCCGGGGTGGAATGAAGCAGTGGATCCTACTACGGGAAGAACGTTTTATTACAGTGATGCGGGGGAGAGTACGTGGGAGAGGCCGGGGGTGGTGGAAGTAGAGATTGCCCCGATTGCTCCGGTGGCTACGGTTGCTACGGTCGATCCAGTTGATCCTTTTGATCCCGTTGCCTCTGAGGCACCAATGGAAGATACACTCACGGAGGAAGTCCATGTGAATGAACCTGCTGATTCTACGCGAACGGATGAAGCCTCTGGTCTGGTGGAAAGTCCTGGCGTGGAAAGAGTGGAAAGAGTCGATGGTGTAGAGTCAGAACAGCATGGGCGAGAGACAGAAGTACAACCCGAGGTGCAGCCGGAAGAGGAAGTGGAGACTTATCCAGAGTCAGAGGTGCAGCCGGAACAAGTTCCTGAACCTGTGTTGGCAGCAGAACCAGAATCAGAGTTAGAGCAAGAGCAGCAGGTTTCTCAGACTCAATTCCAGGAAGAATTCCATGAACGGCAAGAGTGGCAACAGCACCAAGTGCAACCCCAGCGTGATACTCAGCTTGTGTCTGAATCCGAGCCTGAGCCTGAACCCGAACCACAACCTGAACCTGAGCCTGAGCCTGAGCCTGAGCCTGAGCCTGAGCCTGAGCCTGAGCCTGAACCACTGCCCACCAAGGGCTTTCAAGGCAATGAAATCATGACCACCGATGGTCTACCGGAAGGATGGGTCGAGGAAATATTCCCCTTTACGGACAAAGTCTCGTATTACAATACCATCACTGGGGAGAGTACATGGGATCGTCCTACTCTACCTGCCATTGCGGATGTACGTGCAGCAGAGGATGAGGGAGAGCAGAGCGAACAGGTGAATGAATCTAATGAATCGAATGAGTTGGAGGCTGACAAGGTGGCAGGAGAGGCAGATACGGCTGACAAGATTGACGAGCCGAAGAAGGAGGAGGATTCATCAAAGGACACTCACGCTCTCCCCGCTGGCTGGATGGAATGCCAAGATCCTACATCTGGACAGATTTATTATTTCAATCAGTTGACTAATGAGAGTTCTTGGGACAGACCAGTGGCAGATCCAACGGCGGATGTGCCAGCTGATTCCGAAGGAGAAGTGAATGTGGAGGAGGAGGCAGAAATTGCAGCATTAGAAGACCTCAATGAAGAAATGGAACCACAAGAACCAGTTGATCAACACAATCTCTCGTTTGAGTCACTTCCATCTGGGTGGATTGAATGCAAGGTTGCTACGTCGGGAAGAACGTATTATTTCAATGAGGTGACGCAGGAGAGTTCGTGGGATAGGCCCGTCGATGAGGTTGAAGTTGTAGAGGGGGAGGTGGGCGAGCAAGATGGCGAGTGTGAGCAAGAGGGACAGTTTGCACAGGAAGAACAGGAAGAGCAGGAAGAGCAGAAAGAGCCTACTCACGAGCAATCTGACGAACCCACCAACGAACCTGCTGAGGAGGCCACCAATGAAGCTACAAGTATAGCAGAAGATGGTCTTCCCCCTGGATGGATGGAGTTAGTAGATCCCGCCAGTGGCAATACCTACTATTTCAACCAAGACACCAACGAAAGCCGGTGGGATAGGCCAGTTTCAGTTGGTAAAATGGAGGGAGAGGTGCAAGAGGCAGGGGAGGACGGGGACGAAGATGTACAGGATTTAAAAGTGGTTGAAACTTTTGAAACGGCTCAAGAGGATGGGGATCTGGAGGAAGAACACGAAATGAACGAGGCTGCCAAAGAAGATGCAGATAATGTTGATCATGTTGACTATGCTGATGTACCCGCTGAAGATCCTCCGATGAAGAAGGATGCAGTTGAAGAAGAACCCCTCAAAGTTGACAATGGCAAGGAATCACCCAACGTTGCTGAAGAAGAGGAACTGCCGGAAACTCCGGGCGCACCTGAAAATGTCTCCTTGCCTTCTGGTTGGATGGAGTTGGTTGATCCAACTTCAGGGAGGACGTATTATTATAACCAGGATACCAATGAGAGTTGTTGGGAAAGGCCTGTGACATTGGTAGAGTCGAAAGAGGAAAGCAAGGAAGGTTATGCAGACGATGTTGGTGGTGCTGGCGAGTCAGATTTTGTTGAGGAATCTGCTGAGGAATCAGTGGAGCATCATGCCAAGCACGAAGAGGACGTTGGCGTTGCTGCTGGAGATGCTGCTGTCGATGATGGTAATGATCAACCAACATCTGCTGAGGTAGATGGTTCAGTGGAAGAAACTTTGGATGATTCCGCTGCCCAACACGAATCTTCTGAAGAATCTGCCCCATCAACTTTGCCAGAGAATTGGATGGAACTAATCGACGAAGCCTCAGGAAAACCATATTATTTCAATAGAGAGACAAATGAGAGCTCTTGGATCCGTCCAGCGGTGGAAGGAGTGGAAGAAACTGTCGCTGAGCAAGAGGTTGACTTGGGCGAGACTGGTGAAACGAAAGCGGGTGATGGTGTTAATGATGAAGCAGAAAAGATTGATGATGAAGCTGGTGCTGATGGAAAAGATGCAAATGATGCCAACGAGGCGAATTCTGGAGAGGACGACAACTTTGGGTTCGAACAAGTAGATTCCTATCCAGAGCAAGACACCACCAAGAGTGAATCATTGAAAGACAAAAACTTGCTCCCATTACTTGAGGGTTGGATGGAGGCTGTTGATCCAGGGTCGGGCAAGACTTATTATTTCAATACGAATTCGGGTGAGAGTTCGTGGGATCGTCCAGTGAAGAAGTCGAAGGATGATTCCCTGGAAGAGACGCAACCTGAAGAAAACGCAGATGCGGACGTCGCAAATATCGCCGAGTCTCCTGAGGATGCGTCAGAAATGAAAGCCCCGGAAACCCTCGGATCGGAAACATCTTCCGGATCAAATTTTGGATTTGAAAAAATCGAGTCCACCCAGACAGAAGAAGAAACGGATGAGGTTCAGCAAAATGCTGACAATTTTCAAGAAACCGCTGATACCTCTCAAGAATCTAAGGAATTGGAACTTCCAGATGGGTGGGTGGAAGGTGTCGATCCAGGCACGGGCAATGTCTATTACTTCAATACCATCACTCAGGAAAGTTCGTGGGATCGGCCGGTGGCCGAGGCGCCCAAGGAGCCAGAGAATTCTGCAGAAGAGCTCACAAGTGATTCCAAAGAACCTGATGATGCAGCTGAGTCTTCTGCTGCTGCAAAGGAGGAAGAACATGCCAACGAAGCTTTTGAATATGAGCACGTCAGCAAGGAGGAAGAAATGGAAGAAAGCCCGGGTCCTCAAGTGACCGATGCAAATATACCATCGGAGGAATGCGCCGAAAGTGAACTACAAGAAGGATGGATGGAATCGGTAGATCCTAGCACAGGAAAAACGTATTACTACAACAAGACCACAGGAGAAAGTAGTTGGGAACGACCTACTTGCGTCACATCGACAAAGACCAAGGACATTACCGCAAAAGAATGTGCCCAGGAAGGCCCCAAGGAAAACAAAGATACTAAAAGCAATGAGAACATAGAGGAGCAATTGCAGTTGCCTCATGGATGGGTTGCAGTATTGGACGAATCCAGTGGCAAACAGTACTACTACAACGAGTCACTGAATGAAACTACATGGGTCATACCCAGCGTCTCTGCCGAAACCAAGAAGGATGGAGTAGTTGAAGAAACCGAAGCAAAGATGCCGCCAACGACATCCACAACATCAGCACCCACTCTGAAAGCAAGCACTTCAATGGATCGGGGTAGACCAGCCCATGCTATCGCAACGTTTGGCTTTGGAGGTCGATTGTGTGTCATGATTCCTCAAGTTGCCAAATCTTTGTCGGGGGCTGCAACAGCGCCAACGTCGGTAGGACGTCCCACTATGCGCCGGGGTCCTGTTGTTATTCATCGCCTCAAGAATGTGATTCCGGCAGATAGCAAGTACTTCATTCCCTCTCCACTTTCACGACCAGACGACAAGGAGAAGACGGCGACAACAGGGATGCGTCCCACTCAACCGCTTTTGAAGGCACGAGAGGATCAAGTGTATTCATACATCAATCACCAAGCAAAACACTCTAAAGATATGGACAATTTGCTATGGAATGTAGTAAATATTGCTGCCAGAAATGGAGGTGAGCTTTTCGTAACTCTAGAAGTGTTTTGTTAAGTTTAATGTGTCCTTCATTAACCACACTAACACATGTTTTATGAATCAATGATAGGGAGATTACGAAGCGATCATGGAGTTGAGAGTCCTGGACCGGAGAAAGATCTTGTTGATCTTTTGTTATCGAAGAAGCCAGAAACTGCCATTTGTAGCCCACGAAAGTCAGCAGCTTCGACAATGCCTTCTGAGGCGTCTACAGCATCAAATCTGGAGGAGATTCAAGATCTGCTTCTCAGGTTAGTCACATTGGCTCTTTTATTTCGATCAAGCTCACCTTTTTTATTTTATTCACTTTGAAAAATGTACTCACTCAAATTTGTGTAACGCCGCTCGGTTCACAGAGGACTGAGAGAGGAAGCATGTTCTGAAGCTCTCGCAAGCCAGCACTATGCTCTTGCTCTCTTAATCGGAAGCCAATGCGACAGAACAACATTTCATATCGCCGTGAAACGATACGCAGACGAGGCATTGTCATCTGGGT
The DNA here is from genome assembly GCA_036939595.1 of Thalassiosira livingstoniorum. Classification (NCBI taxonomy): domain Eukaryota; phylum Bacillariophyta; class Thalassiosirophyceae; order Thalassiosirales; family Thalassiosiraceae; genus Thalassiosira; species Thalassiosira livingstoniorum. Next base: position 13,234 of record JALLOT010000188.1, on the reverse strand, counting down.
CCCCTCTTCATACCCTTGCTCTATTGTATTCGGGACAACTCGAACCTCCTGCACCGGATAACCTACGGATACCAAACAGTACTCCGTCTTTTTGGTCCGAAGACCCTTATGAGAATTTGGCCTTGACATGGAGATGTCAGCTAGCAACCATCATTAGGTGAGAATCATAAAATTTTATCAGTTGTGCTCAATGATTGAAAACTGATTTGATCTGCTTTTTACGTTGACAATGGTCACTCAGCAATCGAAAGAGTGGATGGGAGTCAATAGTGGTTACGCTCGGAGATCGTTTGTTGGAGTTAGAAGAGTGCCAAGCAGCTCATATCTGCTACATGTATTGTGGCTATTTGTCTCATCGTCTCATGCTTGTGGGAAGCGATACATTTGGAAATCCTATGCATGCTAGGCTGATGACTCCAGAATCTGTCATGAGCTTTGAGCGAACTGAAGCGTTTGAGTGGGCAAAACGAAGAGGAAATAGAAAGGTGAGTTGTTATTTATGTTTTTTAGTTTTGACATAGGGAGATGCTTACGATTACTTTACTCATGATTAATTCCCTCATTCCTCATATGCTCTTCTCAAGGCAATTCTACCTATGCTACAACAATTCAAACTACGCTATGCAGGTGAACTGACATTTTGACTTTTGACTCGTTTTCAATATTTTTTTTTGGTAGAGCTATCTAATCAATGACTTTTCATTGCTTTTTTTTCTAGAACTCCTTGCTGGTGAGTGTGATCGGTTTGGGTTCGAAATTAATAGCATGAAAAAAAAGTTCTTGTTTTTTCTTACTTTTTTCACGTTCTCATCATCTTTCCAACTTTGCTGACTTGATGAAAATAAAGACTTTGGCCACGAAGCACTCGCTCTTCAGTACGTTCTGAGTATTAGATCGTGCACAGGGATTTGGGAAGGGCGAAAAGAAGAAAAGCATCCAACTTCTGGAAATTCTCCAATGGCCTTGTATCCACAAAAATTTGTCGAGTGAGTTGGTAATTTCAATTTTGTTTTATACTGGAAATTATGTAAACCGTTTTCATTTCAATTGCTTTCTGATTTTCGCGTGTAGAATGCTTCGAATTTTCGAAGACAGAGTCTGTGAATCCACCAAGTCGAACAAGTCATGGGAAGCAAGCAAGGATAAATCCAAGGGAAGAAAATCAGGACTCGGAAGCATGATGAAAAGTGTGTTTGGGCGAAGCGATCAAAAACTCGAAGAATCAAAACCACCTGCAGAAGTAGTGGGAGGCAGCATCGGTGCAGATGGTACAAGTGTTGAGCCAATGAAAGGAGAAGAAAGCCCTGAGTTACGTTCGACAACTGAATCAGCAATGGACTCTAAGCCGGGGAAAGAATATGGTGACAGCTCTGCTGCTCCTACACTGACGACCCCCTTTTTTGCTCTCGACAGAGGAACCAGTCCAAAAGTAGAAGACGATGTTCCTGCTGAAAGCACACTTAAACATATTACAACTGTTGAAGATACTCCAATAGCAGGAGAGTTGGAGACTTCCAAGGTGGATGGAGCCTTGAGAGAAAGTACTCTCGATATGAAAGAGAAGGAGACTGTATCTGCGTCTGCGCCACCATCTTTAGGGGATACTGCTGTTGACAGAGCGGAAGACCTCAAAACCAAATCCAGCGAACCCAGTCCTGCTGTAGCATCATCCGCAAAACCACCAAAAAAAGAAAAAGCACCCGTGTCTGAACCCATCAAAGAGGCTCCGAGGAGTGGAGGCTGGTTTTCAAGACTGCTAGGGCGTGATTCTGAAAAGAAGGCAAAAGTTGCTGATGTCGGGGAGACAATGCAAGCATATTACGACGAAAAATTGAAGCGTAAGCATCTTAATGATTTGCAATAGATCACTTTTACAGATGATGTCCACCTCACACTTTGTTCTCATCGTTTGCTTTCCCGACAGGATGGGTTTTTCCTGGTGACAATCTTGAAGAAATATCAAAACCACTTCCTCCACCTCCAATCATGATGACTCCCAAAGCCGAACCATCGACAACCTCAAATGCCGCATCTGATTCCAATGATCCTCTTGCAGCTCTGATGGCCCCACCACCAAGTCGGTCTATGTCAGCCAAAAAAGGTGTTCCTCCATCAAGAGCGCGGTATGCAGACCCTCTTGCTGCCATGACTACTCCTGTTAATCGTATTCCAACCAAAAAGTCAATCCCAGACTCACCCATGATAAACCCAGCTCCAAAGTTCACTGTGTTTCAGCCTCAGCCTAGTAGTTCCAAACAAGATTCATCAGAGAAAGAAAATTAAGGAAATTTTGTTCAGCCTGGAAATGTAATTATTGCTGTTAATAATTGAACTATGGTACTATATTGATTTATGTGCTGTCCATTTATTTGATCAGAGCATTCTTTTGGTCCCTCCCTAGGCGAATTCTCTTTTTCCATTTGATTCTTCCCAAGACTTTACTATGATTTGACTCTAAGTTTGCAGCTGCCTTTGAAAAAGATGGTGCAGTGCTATAAAATGTAAAATACCTCTTATAGGGACAGTGCAGATAATGTAAAAGGTCCTTCAAGAAAACTTAATCCTATTTCTACTGTCACTGGCAATTTCAACCATGCTTCTTGTGTGGATGAAATAGTTGTTGCTGAGTCAACGCAAACAAATTAACAGACCTAACATATCAAGAATCAAAAATTGCACTCTCAGGAATTCCAGAGTAAGTTTGTTAAAAGTATCTGTTAATTTATGTTTGTAGCACCCTCATCAGTGCGCAACAATTGTAAATAATCTTGATACCAATACTGATACCAAATTTTCATGATATTCTGTCATGCATGTGAATTAGTTAAAATTCAGAATACAAATACATTTTTGACAGAAAAAGTTTGTCGTAAATTTCAAAATTAAGATGAAATATAGTATATCTTGTTTAAAGATTATGATTTAAAATATCCCATGAAATAGAATTATTATTGCGAAAACAAGTTAGTCGAAAATTGCAAAAGCTCTTTTGAGAAAAAATCAAAATTATATTGAAGTTGAATCTTGACACAAGAAAACAAACACAGACTCAATTTGTTTTAACTGCAGAGTCTAACAAATGAATACATTCTTTCTGGACATTCTATCACAATCTAGCTAATTTTGCTGTCTAATCTTTTGTTTGGTCAGATACTACAATTTTTTTAAGTATTTTTTTCACTCATGGAAAGGGAGTCTTCTTCCGTGTAATTATATCTCATCAGATAAAGTATTTTACTGATTGAAATTAGGGGTTAAGTATTCTACTCATTCAAATTGGGCCATGTCATAGTTGTATAAAATTGTGATTGCTCATTCACCAAGTATTTACAAGAAGGTGTTGATTTATTTCCCATTATATGTTACCCTCCCTTCCTTGTGCTGAAGGCACTTTCTTAAAATCTGAAAAACCAATTTTACTTTGAAACCCAAGCTATTTCTGGAGTATTTTGCAGATCATGATGTTTGTCCTTTATCCCTTCAATGTATGGCTTTGCATCCTTTCTGCAAATGTAAGTCGGGTAAAAGAGGCTACCTTGTTTTAGAGTCATATAAGCTGTGCACAAAGTTTTCCATCTCTAAGACAAGTTTGTTGTACTTTGTGATATGTGCCCCTGGGATTGATGTTCCCCACCTTTACTGCCATCTCCTGTGCTTGCCACCTCCACCCTATCACTGACGAGCACAGCACATTTTTCTTGATCCTAGAGCTTGATCCTAGCCTCTAATCACTTCTAAATTTCTGACACTTTAATCATCCCCAGGTACCTGCAACAAACAATGACAGGAAAAACAAAATTATTTCTGAATTCAAGCATCTCTCTCAGACATCAAACAACTTTGCAGCCAGTAGATGCCAAGATTTGGAGGTAACTTCCCTCTCATAAGCATACACTCATAAAGTGGTAGATTTGTTGATATCACTTTAAGCCATTGCTGCTACCAAAATTTATCTGTTGTTATACCTCAAGACAGATGGTTCCCATAATTTTGGTCTATAGCTTCTCCATAGACCAAAAACAGTTACTGATGTGCTTTGTACAGCTCCTGCAGCAACTCATCCACCTCCAAATCCTCTCCTACCCTTCCATAAAAACCAGGGTCTAGCAGATCTATTGTACATGAAGCTTTACCCTCACTTTCTTTAGAATCAACTCACAAGGAATTGCCATTCAAAGTTGGATCATGATCTTCCCCCCTCAGAAGAGTAAGATGCACCATTACATTGGAAAATGGATGTAAATTGTTTTTTCCAGATTATGTCCTTCCAGCATTTGTTTTGCCTCTCTTGGAGAGAGTATTATGACCATTAAAACTTTTAATAACTCATATTGGTTTGTAATACCAAAGCAAAAATTAAATTTCAGGAAGTTGCAATTTACTATGATCAAGTTAGTAGGGATGGCAATGTTTTATCAACATTTTTACCCATTGCATGTCTTACAAAATACACAGGTAGGTTGGGAAATAACCTCAGTACAAAGAACAATTGTGTTTTAGTTTAACTTTTTGTAACAAATAATATTTCTTGATACACTAATGGAATTGCATAGTTGAGGAAATTTTACTACACCCAAATAAATGTTTAAACCCATTCTGACAGTTAATGTTAATTATTTGTTTTTCTGAGAATAACCTTCTAATGACCATTGGTGGTAATTTTGAGTCCACAGATCTCTAGAGCTGGGATCCACTAAAAGAAGTAGTATGGTACTAAGTATTATTGTACTAACTTTACTTACTTCTTACAACATAGGTAAGTACCTACTTATTGCATAGGTAAGTACCTACTTATTGTTTGACCATGGTGCTGGCAATCTCTCACCAGCTACGCAAACAGTTGGTGGAACTAGAACTTTTGTCATGACTTAAAAATGCAATACACACACTCAGTAGCTGCCCTTGAGTGACGCCGGACTCGTGCATTACTTTTTATAAAAATCAATTTTTTTTGACTTTCCAGAAGACAATAACTGCTGCCATAGTTGGCAGCAGCTGGCAATGTTCTGCTAGCAACAAATTGTTAGCAAAGCTAAAATTACTATAGATAATTAATAAAAGGAATGCACATGTTCAGTAGCAGCCCTCAAGCAGCACTGGATACATGCATTACTTTTTAAAAAAACAATGTTTTTTCAACTTCTGGTGATGGATAATCCAGGTTCTGAAAAAAATTTCTGCATTAAAAAAAACTAATGGGCATTTCCATTAGCTTCCCTCAAACCCATCACATTCATTACCTTTTTTGTAATTTTCAAGCTAAAAAATTTCTTCTGAGCAATTGCCAAAGCCATGGTTGACAATGGCAGCAGACAAGGATTTGGAAGCAGACAAATCCACCTTTATCTGAATTAAAACCTACAGTAAAATAGAGAAAAGTAATGGGCGTTTCAATTAGTTGTCCTCAAATCTGGCACATTCATTACCTGTTTCATAATTTTTAAACTAAAATTTTTATTCAAGTAATTGCCATCAGCATGTTTGATGATGGCAACTAGTTGGCAATTGTCCATTGTCTGCTAAGTATTAAGTATTTTTAGTATGTTAGTTGTGTGGGTGGGTGGGTGATTGTGTTATTAGGTATGGCATGGTACTACTATACAACACAATACTTCTATGTCAGTTACCATAATAATATGATACTCACTTACTCAGGTTTAAGGAGGTTCAGGGAATCTCAGAGCAAATTCAGAAGATTGATCCAGGAACATCTGATTTGTGGGGAGGGAACTTTTTCATACGGACTGACAGTTTTCTCCATTCCCACAGACCCAGGAAGTATCACAAATTCAACATTTTTTGTTGAAATTTTGGCTTGGCAACAATCTTGAAAAAGAGTTTGTTATTTTCCACAACGAGTAAATGAGAGCATCGATTTTTTCAGTGTTTTATGTAGTACTCTATCAACAATAGCATGATAGTGATAGCTCACTCCAGACATACCATGTTCTCATCATCATTGTGATGATATTCCGAGCCATACACACCTTCCAGTGGCATTGGTCATGAGTTCTTCCACTCTCACTTCCACTTCCTGATACATATGTTAGGTCCAAAAACCTATTATACTTTGACCTGTACTTTCCCTTTGTGGATTTCCTGTTCCACTCCACTATTGCTCCTGGAACAGATACACACAACAGGCCAAAACCATAAAAATGGCCTCACATGAGAGTAGCATCACCAAACAGATGTTGAAAGGTGAGCACTGATCAACTGCACACTCTGGATAATGATGTGTCTGAAGCCCCATTGAAATTCCTCAATTCCTGAAAGCTGCAAGATACTGCTAATTTCCAGAACAATATGGTAGTTACGGAACATAGGAACATGGTCATACAGGCAGATCAGCACAGTCAAAATTCAAGAATAGGTGAGTAGATACAAAACATCTTTAGGTTCCAGTTACAACCTCTCATACCCACTCCCCATTCTGCTTTGCTCTGATCTCCCCCTTAAATTCCCTTTTCTTGGCACTTCAATTTTTCCAGGATCAAGTTCTGCATAGTAGTTCTGAAAGTATGTGGAAGATAGGTGAGATATGCCTGCACGATGATCATTGTCTTAATTTATTTTTGCCTATTATTTGCCCCTCCTTAATAAAATTTTTACCATCAGTTCAGAAAAATATTTATTTTACAGATATCTCCAAAGATGATTGATCATTTCAGAAATACATAAAGCCCGCAAGGGAAATGAAAGAGGTGAGCAAGGCATTCAGTGATACATTACCTACATAATTGTTGTAACTGATGAGCTTTAGTCTAAAGTTGTCTTTTTTAATTCCCTTGAATTACATGTTCACTTTTGATAGGTAATTTCCATTTTCCAGCCTTCTTGAATTTGAACATTGCAAGAGTCAAAAAATCAGAAGTTGGTCTCCAGAACCAGAAGTCCAAATGTCAGGAATTATACAAGGCTAAAAAATGGGAGCAATTCTTGTCTGTTGATGTCATAACTGGTATATTAAAATGGTTTCATACAAGATCAAGCACCAAAAGGTGACAACTGAGAGGCAAAGATTAAAATTATGGTAAATTCATGAAAGAACTTCCACTGTCAAGGAAAGTTTTGGGGGACTTATCATCTAGAGTAGCTTAGACTAAAATGTTATAAAATAGGAAACAAATGATTTTCTAATGATGATAAACTTTTAATAATTGAGGGTTTTGTTGTAAAGTGAAGAAATTTAGTTGTAATAAATTGATTATATACAACTGTCTTTTGGATATAAATTTCAACTTCTTCAAGAAATAAAATTTTCCAGTGAAGCTCAATAAATTCTCAAAGTTTGCAGCAGTTCTGTGTGATTGGAATATGATTGCATTGAAGTTCCATAAACTTGGAAGATAATTGAGCTAAACTGACACAATGATTTCTCCCTTGATTTTTTTAGTCCAATACTTGTTCCTCCTTAATGATAACTTAACCCAATAATTACTATTAATTTTCAGTTGATGACCATCTCCATAGATTTTTGATATTTTCCACAATTCTGTGACATCACAACAAAACCTAAGAGGGAGCTCAAAGAGGTGAGAAAAGCCAATAATATATTACTTCCATTATTATTGACATATGGAAATTCTTCTCATGCTTCTGTTTTTTTTTGTTTCTTTGAATGTCATCTTCACTTTTGCTATGTAATCTCCAATTTCCTGTCTGCTTGTATCAAAGTATTGTAACAGTACCAGAAAAATGGAAGCAGGTCTCTAGAAAACAAAAGTAAGAAACATGATACAAGATTAAAAAGAACTGGAAGATTTTTTGTCTGTTGATGCCCCAAAATATCAAAAACATTCTGGCAAAATATCAAGCAGTCAATAATAACAAGTGAGGGGTAGAGAGAAAAACATGGATGAATCTATGACTGAACTTTAGATGTCAGAACAAAGTTGTGAGGAATTATCATTTAGAACAGCTTAAACTAATTAATCTCATGTGTACAATAAATCAGTGAAAATGAAAAATTATTATACAGAACATCTTATGATTGAAAATATTAAAATAGAAATAAAATGATTTTCTAGTGATGATGTATTAAGTAATACTAATATATTTTTATTGATTGAGGTTTTCATTGTTGAGTGAAGAATTGTACAAAAGAGAAAAGTAATATCTTAAATGCATTTAAACAGAATGATTTTTATTGTTCCTATTTAAAATTAATAATTCTGTGATAGAAAACAGATTCTCAGAATCAGGAATCTTTTCTCCAGGGAATAAAGCATTGGGTTATGGAACTTAGGACACTTGATTTGTTGAAGTAAAAATCTAAAGAAATAAAAATAATTTTCTCCTTTTTTGAAGTAATTTGGTCAGTAGAAGGAGAATCTGTTCAGGTTTTGGGAATTTTGAGCAAAAAAATGATCAACTGTTTTAAAAAATTAACCAAAATAAAACCTTCCATGGAATAATTTCATTTTCTGATGTACAATAAGCTTAAATCAAAAGAACTTTGTTATGTGCTCAAAGGTGTATAATAGGATACCAATACAAAATGGTGGAGATACAACAATTGTAAACTTTGATTTGTATTTCCAAACATATCAAACAATTTGCAAATGAGATTAGGGATTGCTAGAAAACTGTCAAAATAATCATTGAGTTTTGCAATACAAAATGATTGTGTTACTGATTCCAAAAGTTCATAACAGTTGAATGGATCAATCTGTATGTATTCTTTGAAGCTGCAAATAGCTTTCCTGGCTCTTTTGTTGCTGTCAAACAATGCAAACATTGCAAACAATACATCATATGGAAATTAACAATTCTAATTCCTATCCATGGTTGTTGAATTTTTTTAAATTAATATTTCAAAAATAAAACATTCATTGCCTATTGGTACATGAGAAAGACTGTGTCTATACATAGCACAATTTTATAAGATTGATATTGATATTGATAAAAATGATTTCAGAAATTTTTCAAAGGCTATTTCAACCTCAAGTGCCTGCCCAATGACTGTGATGTAGCAGGTATGTTACAACATGCCATAGTATGGTATGATATGATATGGTACCTATCTACTAGTGCACTGCAATATTTTGGAAAATCAAGTAAGTTCAAGACCAAACTTTAGTTAAATTTGAAAAAAAAAATCTGAGGAAAAAATTCAAAACTGTCAAAATTATTTTTCAAATGCAACACTTGAAGTTTCCCCATATGGTAAAGTGCCAGTTGGATTGTAAAAAGAGGGAAGAATCTTAAATTGACTACGATATTAGTCAATTTTAGCAAATTCTACTAAATAGACAAAACCTAAATTGAGCAGCAAAGGCATTGTTCAGAGTAGTGACCTATGTGTACAGCTCAATTGAGTATTTTGCATCACTTGATCAGTCCAAGAAGACTATCATAATTGCTGCCTTACAATCAATGAGAAATTATTGAGTTCCATCTGCAACATGTTCAATAATTAAATGTTAGGATGGCCATGAATTGCTGTTACATTTCTGGCCTTGATTGCACCCTTGATTTCCTCTTTTGCCCCCATAGTCATGATATTAATACAGATATTTATTTGTCCCTGTTAATGAATTGAAGATCTATACCTTTTTTTGTTTCTCTTTTTCTTGACAATCATGAAGGTCTTCTAGCGTATTGCTCAATTTTAGGATGATTCAATTTGTAGCTCCAGAATCAACGATCAAAGTTCAAAATAAAACAGCTTCAAAAGTAGCTTTTTGCAATTGATTTAAGACAAGATCACACCTCTAGAAACAAATCTATGTTGACTAAAGCAAAGAAAATCAAAATTTATTTCTACCATGAATAGTATGTCTACTTAGGACTTTAGTGTGACTGATATGACGCTAAAATCATGATACTGGTTCACATGCCAGGTTTGATGAGTTTCACAAGAAATTTATTTGCCATGGCGAATAGAGCATCTTGAAAGCAAGCAGAAATATCACCTCATGATAGGATTTACCTGCTACTACTCACGTTGCCACTTCAATATCATGACAATATTAATAGTTGACATGTTAAGGAACCAACGTGAAAGCGGTATGCGGCATGAAACAATATAATGGAGGAAGTGTGAGAATTGTTTCCAAGATTTAAGAACAACCATGAATTGCTTCTTGTTTAAGCTGCCATTTCAATGTCACATTGAAAAGTTTTGGTATTCCTGAAAAATAAAATGAAAAGAGGAATTCTTTAACAGGAATATTATGCAGAGGTAACATCAGCTTTCGCAGTATTTCACTATTCAACTCAGCGCTGTCCACAAACTAAGCAAAAAATAGTTTAGAGAGAAACGGGAGAAAAGATCGTATTTTCTCATATTCATTTATCGGATGACATTAATACACAGTAGTGCTGCATCGTAAGTGCAAGAGCATTGACCGAACATCAAGGACCGAGGAAAACTCGGCGTGATGGCTGAGATGGATTGAGGGATTTCTTTTTACAGTCAGTGTAGTGTGCTTAACCTTTAGCAATATTTGTTGCAATATTGAACAGCATTATCTACGAAATGATTAGTAACAAACTCATAGAAATCAAAGTGTCAATACCTAAATTGTATTTATTTCTGTTTTTACATTTTATTTAGCATGCCGAGAACTACCTCACATTTGCTACAAAACTTGAGGAAAAAATGGTAACGCTCCCAAAAGATATGTGATGCATAGTTGGGCGGAAAATTGTCTATTGTCGATAAAATCGATCTACTTATGCTGCCCGACTTGAAACAGAGTTTTGTTGCAGAGCGTCAAGGCCTACAGGAGGCGGCGATTCAGAACCAGATAGCATCTCACTGCTCTTCCTCTTTTCAAGTAGGCCCAATTTAGCCTTCTTCATCTTTTGGTCTTTAAGTCTTTGGACTGCAGTTGCACGGAGCTTCTCTCTTTCCTCCTTTTGATTCTGCGTTGCCGTGTCGAAAAACAACATGATGCAGTTAACTGCACTGTCTCTGCTCATAGATGTGTATAAGCCAGTCCTATTGTCAACCCGAAGAAATCTCCCGCCTGCGTCGTCGACGATGGAGCTGACGACCTCATTTGCAATCATAGGTTTATTATCTTGTTTCGCGACTTCGTATGCTTTCAATCTAAGATCAAGCAAAATTTTGACCCGATTGTTCCCAACGTGGTTTTCTGACTTGATTGTTACTCCACTTTTACCTTCCTCGCAGATGACATCGAAAGGATCCGGAGAAGAAACAAGGTCTTCAGAAGTACTCAAACACCGCATTGTGAATCCAGAATCTCTGCGAGCCCGCTTGACTTTTCTTTCTTCTGGCGCAGACTTAAGAGGTGCTTCGTAACATTTCAAAGGCTCCTCGTAGCACTGAGGTTCGCATGGACCGCACATAGAAGATCTGGTATCACTGGACCTATCAATTGGAGGTGTCTTAAGAGCTTTTTGAATCAAATCGATGGTAGCAGGCCCAATCTGAATCTCGCGCCATTGGCACTCTTCATCGGAATATTCAAAAAACCTGCCCTGTGGGATGCACTTGTAAGCAAACGTTTCCATGACCTCGAACGCAATGTTATTGCATTCATTCTTGTCTCCCAACATATCGGCTTGTATGTATTTCTCTCGGTAGATACTCAAAAGAACTTGGAATCTTTGGTTACCGACATGGTTTCCAGGTGCAAGGCACACAGGAAGTCCACTGTTGCTTGAGTTCGAAGGCATCAAAAACACATCATAGCTGGAGTATTGAACAGGAGTGTCAAAGAACTTTTGTTCTGCCATTGTTGCAACAGCAATCATGTTATCTCAAGATGAAACTAGAAAACTAACTTGGATGATGGCCTGGAAAAAATTGACGTTTTATGAGCACAATTTCAATTGATTGATGATAACTGATACGAGGATGGTAAATGGTACTACTCTACCATACTACTAAAACCTGATAAGGTTTTACTCTGACTGAATCTGATAACAGAAGAAGATGATAAGGCGAACAAAGTGGCATGCAAGTGGCAAGCATGCATCTCTCTCGCTCTCTGAGCATGGTAGATTAAGTAGGAATATGTACTTACAATTACTATGGTAGTAATATGGTACTAAACCAAATAATGATGGTACCTCTAGATAGAGGCTAGGCATCTAGCTACTTATGGTGCCTACCTTACCTCTCGCTACTCTGTAGGTAGGTACCACAGGATACTTACCACTACCATACCTACTTCTCAGTAAAATAATAGTATGTAGGTAGTACATAGGAAGGCAGATTTTGTGAGGTAGATAGAGATGGACCCTAGAGATGGACCAGTTGTATCGCCCCGAGCTATATCGCGCAATGCATCGCCCACTTTTTTCAATTTTTTGAAGACAATATGACACAATCAGTATTTTTGCACACTTAATATTTTATTATATATTTTTACATCATCCATTCAAGGACAGACCACAATCCCCTTCTCTATTGCATGTGCACACATGCGAATTCAATGCAAGCCACATACTCTATTTAGTATGTACAAGTATTACCATACAACACCATACCATGCATACAGCAGTATTATTTTTCTAGGAGTACTTGTAAATAATAACAGCACTATTGTAGATGGAGGCAGGTGACAGGTGGTCACAGGTAGTAATACTTCCTATCATCATACACATGATGTGAGGTACTTGCAGTAACATTTAATACTTCTTACCTGCCTCACCATGTGTACAGTTATCCTGCATCCTTGTGAAAAAGGCATAAAAACACTAGTAAAAAGCACTAGATAATTATAGTCTCAACAAATTAAAAACATAAACATTTAACTAGTGAAAAAAGCAAGATAATTTAATTAGCAAAAGCATTAGTAAAGTTAGCTAACACAGAAACACAACAAAATAGCACTAATAACATGCACAATGACACAGTCCTAAATTTCCTAGTTTATAAATTTATCAGTCCTCATTGAAAATTAATCTATATTATTGTTATTGCTGATCCATAGTAGATAATTGTTGCAGGACTGTAGCCAACCATGTACTAGCAGAAGACTCAAGCCCAGAGATGTACGACAATCTGTTCAGCAAGCATTCTGTTTTCCCTGACATTTGTTGGTGCAAATAAAAGACTATTTTGATAGATGTTCTTGGATTATGAATTATCTTTAATACTAACCTATCATTTGAAATGGATACAAAAGATAATAAAGTGAGCAAATATAGTACCAAAAAAATTTGCAAGGCAACACCCCTGTTGTTGATGCTGCCCCTGCCCCACCCTGCCCCCCCTCATGTCCATCAATCCTCCAAGGTTTGACCATTGGAG
>JALLOT010000187.1:0-24531 GCA_036939595.1 Thalassiosira livingstoniorum | reverse complement strand
TTCTAGGGAGAATAAAGGGTTTCTGCTAGTACCAACACCCCAGTGGGATTGTATTTAATTGGTTCTCTTTGGTTTTGGTGCAAAATTGGGTTAATTTGGCCTCATTGGTTGAGTTATGATTACGTTCATAGTTGTGAAAGTAACAGGCCAAAAATGTTTGCAATTGTGAACCTTAGGCCAGACAGCACTTAGCATGTAAATTCCTGAGAGAGAAATCATCAGAAAAGTTCATTGATCAGATCCAAAAAGTCTCACAATTTGTGCAGTATGATATACCATGTAGATCATCAGTATGTCATCATCTAAAAAAAGATTCAATCAAATTCAATAATCCATTTTTGTGATTGGGTCCATGAATACTTCATAAGCGTTTAACCTTGTTCCACTATTTTTATACATGGTCATAGTAGGCTCAATGGATTCAGCAGTCAATTTGCAACAACTACTGACCCTAACTAATTTTGGTAGGACCATTTAATTTTTCATGAAGTGGCCCAGTTTTTAAAAGTGATAAAATTCAGCCCGTATGTTGAGCTACCAAAATCATTGGGATCATAAGAAAACTGGAATCTTAGACACTTCATTTGAGTGTCCACTTTTCACAGGAAAATTCTTATGATGGTGGGTGGATCAGGACAGGGAAACTTGCAATTGATTACCATATTTCCACTAAAAGTAGCCTTCCCAATTGGTAGCAGGGAAGCCTGCACATTGAAACCACATTCCCTAAATTGTTGTCTTCTCAGTCATTATTGTCTCCTATACATTTGTGAATTATGAATGTGTGACATTTATATCAAAGATTTTGCCCCTTTACTTTTGTTACCTGCAGGACCCACCATCCACTCTATTCACATCCGATTGAACCATGGTTGACTTGCCATGGGGCTATATTGCTGTTTCCAGTCACTTGAAATTTGACGGGAGACTCCTCTGAGCTGAGTTGCTCTGGAAGTCCAAATTGAATCTGTGGACTGCCACCAATGCCACTGGTGGTGTTAATCATAGCCCTTGTACAGTGCCAAAATGAACCTGGTGCTGCTGCCCATGACTACCATTGTAACCTTCCTCTGTCTTGATACGGACGTGGAAACCTGTGTTGGACAAGATACTTATCTGGGTGATCTTGTCAAAACATTCAATGCACACATTAATCTTTGAACATCATGGTAGAGTTGATTGGAGCATTTTCCATTTCCTTCTTCACGATAGTGTGTCATCATTCCTCTTCAGTAACCAGAGAAGTTCTAGCTGGTGTTTCCAATGTTAAAACTGCTTTGTGGTCTTTGTAGTACTTTGGCTTAGCTCTGACTGCGACTTTATTAGCATCAAGTGCAGGCTCAATTTTTTTGAAAATGAAGCAGTGATATTTTTTCTTGCCCAAGTCCACAAGCAGATGGTAGATCCATACGGATGGATTGATTTGGCGTGACATCCGTCAATACAAGACATTTTCTGTTGTTTGAAAAAGATTGTGTTGTGTTTAAAAACAGAATCATCCTTAACTTACTAGATAATGATGATCTAATTGTAATTCAATAGAAGTTATGATAATCAAAAGCCTGATACTTGAACTTATTAAGCTAGCTATGACCTATCTGTAACTTAAAATTGAAATAAAAGTTATGATAATCGAAATTCGAAAATCAGGGCTCAGCTGATATTTGCTGTAATTGCTCCAAGCATACTGTCTTCATCCACTGAAAGCACTATGTCCTCACTATCTGAAACAAAGGTTACTCTGTACACAATTGAAAAAAAATTAGATTCATTGGCATCAAAAATTTCCCCATTGTCTTCCCGATCTACTGAAATGGCACCAATTATTCCAAGCTTATTCAGTTTATTTTCCACCTCTCTTGATGTTGCGTAGACTGAAATCGGATCTGTAACTGTTTGCATCCCATCATTTGCGGAGTACTTCACTTTAAATGTTTCTGAAAAGTCGACTATTCCATTTTCCTCCACAAGAGAAATGACAGATATCTTCCGATTAACAAGCAACGGAACAGCAATTCTTGGCTCGCTAAATCCTTGTGCGCTATATGCAATTACTCGCACAAAGTAAGATTCCGAGGGATCTAATTTTTCAACAACAAAATAGTAGTAATCGCTTCCTTCGATGTGAGCAACTGTTGAAGAAGCATGGTCAAACATTACATCAGAATCCCACTGAACATTGTACCCAACAACGGAGTCCCCCCCAGAATAGAGTGGTTGTTTCCAGGAAACCCCAAGCTCTGTATTGGACAAAACAGAAACTCTAACTTCCTGGGGAGGAGATGGGCTGCATTTTGATGGTGAAATACTATGCGAAGAAGATTTCGGAAGACTCCATTCATAACCATCATATGATGAAATTCTTGCCGTGTAGATTTTTTCGTGGGATAGAATGGAAGGGGTGACAAATTCCGTTGGTAGCATTCCTTCGGAGATCGTTTCGATTCTAACAATGGTTGAACTTCCAAAAAGTGTACCACCTGTTGCAATTGTGGATGGAGGAGAAGACCCAGAATCGACTAGCATTGAAGGTAAATTGCCATTTTGGGACTCGAATGTGATAACCCATCGCTGCCCGTAAGACGAAATAGAATCAGGCACGTGTGGAAACACGGAAACATCAACTACATCAATAGTAGACATTCCTTCAAGTGCTTGCTTGACAGCGAATGAATCTGCGTTCGTGTAAATGTTGGATGAGGTGTCACCCATGAAATGCACAACAAAATAGCCACCAATGTCATTTGCCGATGACTCTAGAATAATGGCTTGCACCTCTGGAGAGTTCTCGACTTCATAAGCACCGACATATGTTTCACTATTTTCATCGAAAGGTAATTCAGATCCAGCGAGAACTTCCGAAACTTTTGCAGAAAGATGACGTCCTATGAGTTTTGAGGTATCAATTGTCATTAAAGGCTGATTCCCTAGATTATTCCGAAATGTAACAGTCCAAATGAGGGAGTTCTTGCCAAATACACGTTCATTCACAATGACATTCTGCGTATTCTGCAAATCATTGATGGCATCCTCCACGTTTTGGGCCGTTGCAGTAACCGGCAGGAATTTTGTCCAGGAACTAGCGAATTCAAGTCTAAACGCTCCAGATAGATGACCGGAAGCTGCCAAATTGATCTGTTGAATCTCGCTTTGATGCCCTGAGCTTGAGTTCAACTCAACCTTGTATTTAACAATTTGGTTTGCACCTCCGATGTTCAAAGCATTATCCCATTTCACTAATAATGTAGAGTCGTCAATGGAAATCATTTCTAAAGAAGTAGGGGGGGCAGGTTTATCCACGGGAGCCATGACGGCAGGAGTTGAATATTGTGTTCTGCCATACGTATTGTCAGCACCATTCCATGCAGAAACACGGAAATGGTATGGAACCCCTCGCATGAGCCCTCCAACGGTGTGGATGATATTTCCATTAGTGAGATTGTTCGCATCCAACTCAACCTCTCCTGCAAAAGTACCATCCATCCTGGGCAAAACTCCCTGAATAGTTTCGGTTGCATAAATAACAGGCCCACCTGATCCATCTGAGCAAGTTAGGTCGTCGTGAACAGTTAGTAAAGGAACATTGCCGAGATATTCCACGAAGATGATTTTCCATTTAAATGAATTGATTGTGCCATGAATCTTTTTTCTAAACACTTTGATGGCACCAATAGACTTTATCGTCTCAAGCTCGTTTTTCAACTCAGAAGCCAATGCATCATGTGGAATATTTCTAGATCTTGCTCCGCCAAAAGAAATTGAGAAGTGACCACTTAGAACCCCACTCGGAGATGAGCACTGAGCTATTAATGATTGCTGCTCAAACCCTTTGTAAGCAATCACCTGTTGGTTCACGACGAGTCGTGCTCCTGTTCCTTGAAGCAATGAACCTTCAATCCCGTGAGTGTCATCTACAAACATGGTCAGTGTGTCTGACGGGTCTATGCTCACCAGCAAAGATTCAATTGTGCCAAATAGATTGCTATCTCCAATGTTGGTTAAAAAAGTTACCGCCCATACAAAACCATTTGAAATGGACTCACGAGAAACTTCAATCGATCCAATCGTTGGAAGGCTTTCCAATGCAAGTTTCAATTCATAAGCAGTTGACTTGGCTGGTACTAAACCTGTCAAATGTCCATCAAATGCGATGCGAAAGTCCCCCCCAAAGTCGTCAGAGTCAACAGATAACTTTATCGTTTGCACATTATACGGAGAGTAAAGAAATAATGAAGGTGACAAATCAACATCCATTGATTCCATTCCAACTTTGTATCCCATTGCATTCCATTCAACCTTATACATGGTCACCGGCGCACCGCCATTGTTAGCGGAAGGGGGGAACGAAACTTGGACTCCGGTGCCAGATTGCGGTGATATGATAACAGATTCAGGTGGGTCCGCCGTTGTCTTTGGTGACAAGAACGGCGGAATCGACATGCCAGGTTCAACCGAATATCCGTGTGAATTGTATGCATAAACTCGAACGAAATAGTCTTCACCCGTAGAAAGACCAGTTATATAATATGAACATGGCGAACATCCTGGCCCATTTTTTGGGGATAAGTATGAGTACGACCCAAGAGGTGACCCATTATGGCTATCAAACTCTAATGTTGTATCCCATTCAATTCTGTAAAGCGTGATAGTGTCACCACCGTCACTCTCTGGATTTGAAAAGATGACTTCCAAAGACTGGCTTGACGCAACATGTATTAATACATTTGTTGGAGCAGAAGGCTTCTGAACAGGAGGTGCAAGTTCACGAGGCACTGACGCCTGTGGACGACCATAACCGAGGAAGTTGGCTGCTGAAATTTGTAAGCTGTAACGCTGGCCTGGAGTCAAATCTGATAAGATGTAGCTGTAGTACGTTTTTGAATAATCATCTACAGGAACAACAAAAGAACTGTAGCCCAACGGTAGTACTCCCTCTGTCAAAATGCTGACCTTGAGAGTCACAATTGTGTTATCAGAATCGGTAACAGCTGTGAAGTCATTTTCGATTGTGAGAATAGAACCATACACAGATGGGTACTCTGACAGAAATGTAACAGTCCACTTGAAATCAGGGTTTTCGCCTGATCGCCATACACGGACAAAACGAATGGAACTCAAACTCTCAAGCGCATTTTTGACATCAGCAGCTGAAGAATCAATACTTAGGCTTTCTGTCTTGTACCCATCATAGCTCAAAGTGAAGGTGCCATGAACAGGATTTCCGCTTGGAGAAACTATTGATATTTCTTGTATTTCATAGATTCCACTTGAGACCCAATACTCAACAAGATACTTTGATATCATAAAACCATTGTCATTTACTGGTTTGCGCCAAGATAAGCGAAGGCTTGTTGAAGACTTCCTCACCGAAACAGTTGAATCAGATACTAGAGTAGTAATGGTGACGCCGTTTTGATCCTCAAGGTCACTGGGCTTCGATCCTGGAACCAGAGATAATGGGTTTGACAGCGAACTTGGACCCATACCGGAGTCATTTATTGCTGCTATTCTGACAAAGTACTCAACTCCTGGAATCAAGTTGGTTATCAAATAGGTATGAAATCTTTTGCCAACGTTTCTAAAAGACGGTAGTCTTTCACTTAAGAAAGAATCTGCATCCAATCTTGAGCTTGTGACATAACCTGATATGAAGTCTTTCGTTATCGACCATTCAATGAAATAACCTGTGACAATGGAGCCTTTGTCGTCAGGGTGAAAAACAGATGTGAAGTGTAGGGCAAGGCTTGAAGGACTTGAACTGACACGTTCGAGTTGGACGAAAGTTGGTGGCAGTGGGGGGGCATGGGGTTTCAAAAACACTGGCGAACAAGGCGGCCCATACCCTTGTGAATTTCCAGCAGAAACTCTAAAACCAAAACCATCCAAAACATCTGACCGTTGCTCTAAACCACCAACAACATGTGAAAAATGAGTTCCATCATCACTTACAGCATTTTCCAAAAGAATCTGGGTGTGCCGTGTTGAAATAGTACCCTCCCTTGTGGGAGCATAGTGGCAATTTAAGGTTTGAGAACCTGATTCGCAAACATCTTTGTTTCGTGCGCAGACGCAAAACTCGTGACGCTCTGCTGCTGGTGTTGCAGAAAGTGATTCTATTATCATCACAGGAACTGGAGCATTGTTCGTTAAAAACTCGACGTCATAAATTATTTCATTTGTTTCTTCCGTTTTCTTTACAATCACATCTCCAACATTAGGGAGGCTCTCCAATAATGTTTCAAAGCCTACGGCTGAAGATCCAACAGGGATGACAGTACTGTGGGAGTCCATTTTTAGGACAAATGAACCACCTGTAATTGTCTTTTTCAAGCGCAGTTGTTGTTTTTCAGTCACGCCGTAAGCTGTGGAATCCCATGATTCAACAAGATACATTACGACATCATCTCCTCCATCGTCCTCAGGTATAGCCCAATGCACTTGCAATGAGTCCCAACCTACTATGTTCAGACTACAACGCGTGGGCTTCGATGGTTTAATTGCTTTGGGCGATACCTCAAACGGCGATCCTTGTATATGACCTACTCCTGGGAAAAGTCTGTGTCCATCAATTATTGCTAATGGTTGAGACGAACTCTCCCAATACAATCGAAGCATTGCAGTCCCACGGTTCTCTCTAAACTCAATTTTTATTGGAATCAATTGATTTGCTATAAGAGATTCTTTTGTGCTGGCAGAAAACTCAACAAAATCATCTTCGTCTTGCACTTCATTCTCGTATTCATCTATGAGTAGCTCGTCTCCAATCCAAAGTCTTAGAGCATCATTGACTTGTGCAGTGAAGCTGTATACTTCATCAAACGCTGGCTTGACAAACCCAGTCCAGCGAATGCTGACAAAGTCTTTTCCTGTCGGTGTCACTGCATCATTAGCATTCCATTGAAAATCCATTGATTGATCGATACGTTTGCTTGCAGGCGAACCATGAAGCCACCGGTTGTTGAAATATTCCCCTGCCAAACCTCCAGTGTCAGCAGCTAGGACTGACAGAGAGTATTTTCCAACCCTTGGGGCTTTATAAGTTGCAAGATATCTACCAGAATCTTCGTAGCCAACAGTACCATATGTTTGTGACGCTCCGTCAAGAGAAACAACGAAATCCTGACCTCTACGACCGGCAATAGATTTTACGCTAGAGTGGAGTACACCCAGCGAAGCAACAGGACAATCAGCAGTCACAATCACTGCGCCACCTGACACAAGATGGTCTTCAGCATGAAACAACTCAGCGGAATCGTCAAATGACCTTAAATGAATCGCCCACGATTTCACCGCTGTCACATGATCGGTATCGGTGACTAACAGAGAATGAATAGAAGGGATATCTAACAAAATGGCATTCTTGAGTTCTTCGGCTGAGATTCGTACACTCAATAAGCGCGTTTGTTTGTTCGCGTAGGATAGATAGAAAAACCCTTCAACCGAAGAACTGCCCACCGCTTCTATTTGAAGATGTTGGTAAACATTCCAGTCGCAGGATGTTACTTTGATTTTTGCATTTTCGCCCTTCAACTGATCTCCATTTGCGATAACTTCAGGTAAGTCTCCAAGTACATGGTCAAACGATAGAATGTACTGATAACCGTGTCGATGGTGTGGAGATCCATTTTGGTAAACTTTAGCGGATACATGCGATTCGCCGAGAAAAGGCGACGACAGAGTAACCGTGAACGGAGCAGCTTCCGTCAAATCGACTATTGAAAAAATTGGCCCATCGTGTTGATCAACTACACGGATCCAGTCGCCAATAGAAAATTCAGTGAGCTCTGAACTAGGAGTCAATGTGCTGAGGCCCTTCGTAACAGACACTGTCTTTCCAACAATAAGATCTTTCACAGAGTTCGATGTTACAGTCAGCGATCCTACTCCAGGAACAGATTGGAGGCCTCTCTCGACTTCTGCTGTAAAGGCAGAAGCTTGAAAAGTTAAAGTCTCGCCAAAAATTGATAATTCAAAATGGCCCTCTAAATGGGAGGTGGTTGAAGTTTCTATTATTTGCACTTCGTTCAATGGTCCTTCTTTGATCAAATTCGAAAACCTATCCCTAGTCTGTATGAAAAAATGCGTGTCGGATTTATACACTCCAGTACCAAGCCCTTCATAGTGGTCAACTCCCGAATGCTCGTTGGCTGTAATTTTTGAGTGCGAAGATTGTCCGGGGGAAACAAAGGTTCGGAAAGGACTTCCACCGTTCCCAACGGTTTCAATCGCAACAGACAAGCTTGAGTGAACAAAACATACTTCGATGAGAGGAAGGTCTCCAAAATTTTGTAAACTTTTGGGAGATTTTCCGTCGAATGGATTAAAAGTAATATGCCAGACATGGGAATTGGTGACTGCACCGACTTCCTTCAGAACAATGATGTCACCAATTGTAGGAAGAGCTTCAAGTTTAAGCCTCAGCTCTTCCACGTCTGCATCCCAAGGAATAGGATCAGTATTATGTCCCTTAAATTCCAAACAAAAAGTGGCGTCTCCAAATAAGTTAGAATCTTGGGCCAACAGTAAGACCGACTGGACTTCGTATTGAGGCTGTGCTACTTGTATGTGGGAAAATTCACCGTTGGCTATTGCGACAATCTCCCATTCGTTTGCGTTGCCAATAAGATTTGAAATGTCCACGGATATTTCTTTTACGTTCCCCAATGCCGAGTCAAAAGAAATAATGTACTTGAAGTTGAAGAGCCCGTGGACTTCCTTTACAACACTAAATTCGGATACAGCATGGAATGAAGATTCAAGTACTTCTTTCAATGCTCGCGTATCAACATCCCACGGTATTGGGGGGGTCGACATATTGCCCAGCAGAAGTGTAAACGATCCCCCTCGTACCATGCTATTATATCCTGTGATAATCATTTGTGTTTCAGTAGACATTGCTTGGACGACAGCAATTGTATGGAATCCGCTTGCTTTTGGGATATATTCGACAGAATACGAGCCATCTTGTTCTCTTGTGACGTCGCCCTTAATTATGTTGAACGTTCCGTTTACATCTTTTTCCTCAGGATAAATATACACAACGAAACGATTTGGACTTTGATTTGCTAGCCTATCGTTTCCAAATGCGTCTTTTGGCTGTATGAAAAAAGATGCCACTTCTCCTGCAGTTGCCGACACAAGGCCTTCGCCGTAGGCAGTAGTCCAGATAGGGTTTGTATCACCAGGGGGGACATCAATTTTGTGTGGAAATCCGGTTAACGATTTGAGCTGACGTCCTTTCACCAGCTCTTTTATATTTACTTCAGCAATGTCACCAAAGAGATTTTCTTTGACTGATTCAAGCAATCTTACATCGCCATGGGAAGGCATAAAGGTGATGTCCCATGAACAGGACATCGACGGATTTGAGCAGCTGTGACGAGAAACTTCCACAACTCCAATGTTGCTGATAGACTCAAGTGCATCCACAAACTCTTCATTTGTTGCATGAAAGCTAATCTGTTGCGACAAGGAAGTGTACAATTTATCTTCGTCGTGATACAGTAAGGAAAATGTTCCAGAAAGTGAAGAATCTGGAGATACCGAAGTACTTATTCTTTGAACTTCTGACACAGCAGGAAGCTTGACGTCAATTTGGTATAAACCTCGAACAGAAGGTATATATTTGACAATAAATGTGCCGGTTGAACAAGAGCTGCTTCCTTTGAACAGATCTAAATTTTCTTTTGTTGGGCCTAAGTATGGTGTAGATAGAGGGATATTTTCAGCATCAAAATTTCCAGTTGACGATATAAAATATTTCATTCCATCTATGATGATGCTGTCACCACGAAAGAGCAATCCGACGAAATTAGAACTTGAAGATATGGTTAACGAGAGATTTTCAACATGTACTTGACCGATGTATTCCCAATCGTTGCTTGATATTACCGGATCAGAAATTTCGACAGGAGATAAGGATGCAACACTGTTGACGCGTCCTTCTCCAGCCCAATCACTGATACCAATTATGCTAATATCAAAACTGGGATCTGAACCATCGGTATACCTTCGGTTGTTGTTGATGTCTCTCGTTTGAATCACGAAGCTGCATTCTTTTAAAGCAACGCAACTTTCGAGGCCGTCGCCATATGCTATGCTTGATGAATCGATGGCTCCAGGAGTAACATGAACGGCAAATGGGCTTGGAGGGGTGCCACCTAAATGGCGTGTGTAATAAAGAACAGAAGATGGTATTACTTGTGGTGCAATTGAGCTAGATTTCCAACGTAGTTCTATATGAGCCTCGTCTCTTGAGTGGACATATTCAACCTTAATTGGATAGAACACATCACACTCCAAAGTGATGGGCAGTGACGACAAAGATTCTGCGTTTGATTCGGGAAGATAATCTAACAATACTGTTGTTCCAATAGTGAGCCGAACGCCACCGTTCAGTGACGCAATGAACGTGTATTCATCTGAGGATTCTACCTTCATTTCTCCTTCCCATAACACAGAAAACGAGTCCATCGGAAAAGTAGGGTCTGCCTCAAGCGGAGCTTCCAATCCCCATTGGAACGAGATGAATGAATCGAGTAAAGTTGAATCACAACTGTTTTCTGACGCACACCATTCTCCGTCTTTGTTGAAAATTCCGAATGAAGGCTCCGAAAAATCTTGGTTTTTGAAGTAAGTAGCAAGTAGACCACCGCGAGATCTTAGCATGACAGACACCTCGTATAAGCCTGCCAGAGTGGGCGTGTAGGTCACCTTATAATGACCTTCTTCGTGGCCTGATTCTAACTTGGTGATGATTGCAGCGGGGCTGTCTTCTCGCATACTGCCATTACATAAATCAGGTGCCCCCTTCAGAAGCACAACTATGGAGCTCTCGCTGTCTTTTAGAGACAACAATTTGTTACCAAAACGATCGCGTGCTACAATATAAAATGACTCATCGACACCAGCCATTGCAACCAAGTTGGAGTTATGAGTGCAATGGAGAGCACTTGCCTCAGCAGGAGCTATCACAACTCCTGTGGACAAATCACTCCACAAGTATTCATTATTGATTTTGATCTGGGGAAAATAGTGCCCACTAACTGTTGGTGTATATGAGACAAGAAAACGACCGTTTTTTAGGTATTGAATGCCATCAATAGCCTTTACCAACGTTTTTGAAGAAAGCTTGATATTGTGCTCATGGACAATTTGAAAATGAGGAGGTGTTCCTTCATCTTTCGAAAAATATAAATTTGTCAGTACTGTCACTGGACTATCTGCGTTGAAATGACATAGAGTCCCATGAGAGTTTCCAGTAATCTGCAAAGGATGAGATAATTCAAGTGTCTCCTCAATCAAATCTTTAACATCTGACAAAGCCATAGTTGCATCAACTTGCACAC
Source organism: Thalassiosira livingstoniorum (assembly GCA_036939595.1). Lineage (NCBI taxonomy): Eukaryota > Bacillariophyta > Thalassiosirophyceae > Thalassiosirales > Thalassiosiraceae > Thalassiosira > Thalassiosira livingstoniorum. The sequence continues at coordinate 13,183 of JALLOT010000187.1, read as the reverse complement.
GTTTATTCAATGCTTGAATTTCAAAAGATCCACTCGGATCTTGCTTTTCAAGTGCAGCTGATGAGTATTCGCATATAAGTGAGCGCACTTCATTCATACCAATACCTGCTTCAGGAATCACGCTATGCGGAAGGGAGAAGTCAATATCTGCCTGGCTATCAACACGATCGACCACATTCCCCTCCGACCCTTTTCTCACTTCAAATACCTCGATTTTTGGAGAACTCTGTTGTTGAGTGGCTCCAATGCTATAGGTTAGAAATGATGTGTCGACAGTGAGAGGCAGTACATCCCCAATATTTGGGGGGCATTTGTTCCAGGACCCCGGATGGCAGCCATTTTCACTTTCATTTGCAAATGTGATAGACCATACACTGAAGAGTGACGTTGTTCCAGGCACTCTGTTTACGCCGTCATTTCCAAGATGAATTCCATAGATATCTTTTGAAACTAGGACAGAGCCGATTGATGACAGATTTTCGAGGGCCATTTTCACTGTCTCTGCGTTGGCGTTCACATCAATAGGGATTGTGGTCATACCATTATGAGTGATAGTAAAGTGCCCCATGATAGGGCTTACACCATCAACTGCACCAAAGGAGCCCTCGCCGTCGCCATAAATTTGAATTGATCCATTCTTAAGACTATTGCTATCAACTTGGATTGGTTCTATATTGCCAAGTGTAACTGAAAAATCCAAGAAAAAAATATTTCCATCGCCACTGCAAATCTTGTCCATTGAGGCGCTTGGATCGACGACTGACACTGCACTGCCAACTAGCAATGAAATTTTTGAAGACAAACTGTCGAAATCTTCACTAAATGCCACATCGGCAGTCAATCCTCTGAACGAGAGAGTTGCATATCCACCATCTGCATCACAAAAAAAGGTTTGTCTTTCTGCACGAAACGGGGCTTCACCTTCCTGAAGCTTTTGTATGGTTTCAGGTCCGCTGCTCCTCAGCAGGTCCAAATTGCCATGATCCGTCAAAAACTCAACATCGAAAACATCCCCGCTTTGCACAATTGACGATGGTGAGTCACCATAAATATTGATACGGCCTATGGTGTGAAGTGACTCCAATGCGATGGAAATATCGCTTAGTTGTGATAACCCCACTTCAATTTCAGAAGTTTTCTCTCCACGAAATTCAAGCTGAAACGAATCCCCGACACTTGACAATACTGTCACTCGTTGTATCTCATTAATGTAATCTATGACCTCACCTGATGTCATGATTGATTGGATTTCTGGCTGACGGTTATCACGAACTTCAATTTCGAATGACGACGTCGTCCCAGCAACCCCCGCTTCTAGTCCTTTACCAAATGCCAATGAAGATGACGCGAGGGGTGTACCGTTGGATACTTCAATAGTGTAAGAACTGCCCGAGACTAGAGTGGAGCCCGACAATACGCTCAGCTCGTATGTTCCCTTCTCCCACAAAGTGTATCGAATGGGATATAATCCAGACGACGACGCTTTCGTCACCAACATAACATCAGACACTTCACTGAAGCCATCCGAACCCGGTGACACCGAGAGCGGGCTTTGTGACCAAATATCCAAATGATCGATAAATGTAACTTTCCACTGATAGTTCCCATTGACACTATGCCGCTTTACTTGAACACTTAAATCTGAGCCGTCACCATGCATCAGTGACAAAATAATCTGCATTGCTGATGCTGATATATCATGAGGAATGTCATCGCTTACTTTTCCACCAAAGGACAAACGAAAGTACCCAATAACAGAGCTATCTAGACATGAGATTATTTGCACTGCTGACGAAGTAACAGTTATTTGCCCTCCAGGGCTAATGAGAGTCGCAAGAAATGCATCAGACATCCCATCACCACTTTCATTGATATTGACAGTTCTTGATCCAGATCGAAGGTTTCCAAATTTGTCACGAGACTGGACAGTGAACCCAGTTTCGACACCAACAACTGCATTGGAGAGCCCAGTTAAGCCTTTCTCTTCAACTAGAGTTGAGCTAAAGCCATTGTGTTCACGATGAATCACATCAAGGATCAACCCTTCGTTCAGAGTGCAGAACGAAGGTGAAGAATAGACGCTTTTCCCGTCATATTGCCTGGAATCCCATCGCGCCCCAGATGGCCCAACGCAATATTTAATAGGCTCCCCTCCAACACGGAAAGAAACTAAATAACTTCCAGCAAGAGGGATGGAATACGTTATAAGGTAGGAACCATCCCCTCGGTCCAACACATTTCCCCGATACTGGATATCAGAATCAGACGTTCTTTTGAATGTTGCGACGACGTCGTCTCCACCAGTAATGCGGTTGTTTCCAAATGCATCCTTTGCCTGTAGATAAATTTTTCCAGTCTCACCTGCTTTTGCTTCGACAAGAGCATCAATTGGGTCAAAAGAACTCTCTGCCTCGCAGTTAGAGGCCAATGTGGAACCTGGTAAGACTGTTAATTCATAAGGAGAGCATTTGTTTTCTTCTCCAAGTCCACAATAAATATCGGTCCCTCCGGTCTTTACATGAACTTGATAAAAACCAGCTTTGAGTATGTTGAAGTCAATGCGATATTGGCCTGAATCTAGATACGTGACATCGCCGGTACTGGATGAATGATCCCCCAATATGTCGACTGTAAACTGCTCTTCCGGTGACTGTGAGTCTCCTTGAGAATCCCCATTTGATAGCTTATTGTTGCCATAAGAGTCCTTAGCTTGAATGTAAAAAGAGATTTGTTCACCAGCGATGGCAACCGATTTGTTTTGACCAGGCATTTCAATGAATGTGCTAAATGGATAGTCAGCAGCACCTGGCATAACCTTTGTCAGAAAGGGACTTCCAACAATGTGGGACGGGTAAAATAACTGCGATGAGGGAATGATTTGCTTCTTTATTGAAAGAGAACTCCACAGCAATTGGATATGTGCATCGCCAGTGATTTCTCTGTATTCAATCTTCAAATCGTGGAACGATCCTGCAGTGAGTAGAGCAGTTGCTTTCGTTTCCACTGACTGCCCCTCCCACAGGTCCAATAAAATTATGTGGTCGACGTAAAGCCTCACCCCATCGTCCGCGTTGAGGTAAAACGTGTAAAGCTCACTGGTCAATGGCTGGACTTTACCCCACCAACGAACACTGATGTAATCTCTCCCATATTGTGTGACAAGACCTGACCCCCATTTGAAGTTGACGGTTGGGTCGACACGTTCTACCACGGCGCCATCAAGCAACCACTGATTATCGTAATAATTTGCACTCAATCCCCCACTCTGAAGGTGCATCACTGCCAGGGCGTAGGTGCCAGTGCCACTTGCCACATACTGCCCCGTGTAACTAGGTAGCCCCGGAACTTTTTCTTCGACGAATATCGATGGTGGGGACCCAGAAATGGCAACTAATGACGGATTTTTTGAGGCTGATTTTACAATAACAATAGCTTTGTCAAGAGTTCCTGACAAGTTAGAGCTACTGATGTCCAACAATGATGGGCTTGAAGGTGACCTAAAAGTGATCAGCCATTTGCTTTGTCCGTGCTCAAAAATTTCTAGGCTTACGTCAACTCGATCAATTCCAGATAAGGACTCCAAAGCAGACTTAACCGTCTCTGGGGGGCTGTCAAAAGGCAACGGATCAGTCTCTTCGTCGAGGTAAATTAGCGTGAACGTCCCACCCAAAGGAGTAGGCTGTCCACCACTTGTTTCGATTACTTGTATTTCGAATGCATTGTCATGAGCAACAAGAAGAGGGAGGTTCCCGGCATTGCCTGTGAACGATACAACCCACTGATAACCAGTAAACATATCTACTCTCCTCACATTCACGTCGTCTATAGTGCTAAGCATTTCAAGCTTCCTTTCAACGTCTGTTGCAGAATCATCAAAAGATATGTCATCTGTGTATTCCCCTTCATAAGATAGCACGATGGAGCCAGAAAGTACCGACTCGCCTTGGACGAGTTGTACGATTTCCGCATTTTCAGACTTGAGCAAAGGAACTGGTCCCACCGGCTCTAAGAAAGTAATTAAGTACCTCCAAGGATTTTCCTCACTCCCACTACCACTAGCATTGGAGTTAACGTGAACTTTGATGCCTGGCAAAGCATTAATCTCGGCTTCCAAAGATGATATTGCTTCATTAGCTTCCGATAGACTTGCAAAATTGCAGTTCAAGGCGCTGGTCTTCGGCCCAGACTTGAATGAAAGATCAAAAGATATACTCGAACTAACTACTGAAACGCTTTGCACTTCATAGGTAAATGGTTTGTCTGCTGATATTGTGACTGTTTGAATTTCTGTAGCAGAAAACTGACCTCCGTTTCGAGAAACCGTGATGGAAGGATCTGATGCAGTGAATAAAGGAATTTCGCCGTACATGCCTTTGAAGGTCACGATGAAGAAGGAGATAGAATCTTGATCTTCATTAATTTGCGCCACATCCACTGCTTGTACATTTTGTAGCTCACTTAGAGCCTCCTTGAGGGAAATTTCAGAAACTTCTGAAATCCCGTTGAAATCTCTGGATCGAGAAAACACACCATTGGTGTGCCCGCCAGACTCAGTCTCTGAAGTGTCTAATGACAGATGGAAACGGCCAACATCATTTGGAATAGAAATTAACTGCTCTTCGAAAAGAAGGGGGTTGTAGATGCTCACACCCCCATCAGAATACCAGGTATGAGATCCGTCAACAACGGAAACGTCGGAAGTCCATAATTCAGTAAAGAAAATATCGCCACCTTCCGTACCTGCAAAGGCCATTATATCCTTGACGACTGATCCAGATGCCTTTTTCGGCTCGATAGTGAATTCATTTGCGTGTCCTTTCAGAAACTCAAGCACGTAAATTCCACTGGGGCCTGAATGTCCGAATGAGTCTCTCCCGTTCTCAACTTGAGAGAGATCGACAGTCAGCAAAGAAGTGTCACCCACACGTGTAATAAACGTTACTGTCCAAGAATAACCACTATATCCATCTGATGAGAATGACTCTCGAGACACATGGACATTGCCCACTCCTGGTAAGCCTTCCAGAGCAGACTTAAACTCCTCCTCTGTTGAACCGCAGAGATTTTCAGTCTGGTCTGAATTTTCGAAAGATATTATTAACTTGTCTACGCTGCAGTTGTCAGATAAAAACGTTACTATTTGCTCCTCACGGATAGATCCAGCGATACCTTTTGATAGAGCACTCCCGGAAGCAGTCGTTTTCGAGGCACTTGCGCCTGCTCTCGCAACTGTTAGAATTGACCCAGCACTCAAGATTCCATCCCCTACTGCGTTGACCGGAGCAACTTTGAATGCATACCAAGAGTCGGGATTCAAATGCAATGCCTGAAATGATCTTGTTCCTGGAGTTTCCGACCCATCATAAACAAGAGATGCCGGATCTCCTCTCAAAAATTCCGTAACGAGAACTTTTGCATTTACATCACCCAATAATCTTCCCGATGTTGCTTCAATCAGAGGTAGATCCCCCGCCTCAGAGAGGAAAGTGACACTCCAACCTTTTGAGATGGACTCTACATTCACAACATTTATGCTTGGCAAGTTTTCCAGTGCATCTTTAATGACATTACTCGCAGCGTCAGTAGGGATATCGTCCGTTTCGTACCCGAGGAAAGAGAGTGTGAATGTGCCGCTTACAGGATTTTGCGACGAAACAAGGACGTGCTGTATCTCTTGCTTGATTGGGTCGGCATCGTATTGGGATAAGGGCACAACATCTTCATACAGATAGAGCTTGAAGCCCGTGATGGGCGATCCTCCAGATAAATCGGACGGTAGATGTAACCATTTTGCTGTTAGAGAAGTTTCTTGGACATCGACAATATCGGGGCGGTAGTGAAGGTTGGAATATTCAGGGTCACCAGCGAAACTCAACCCAGGGTGCATTGATGCTAAGATAGACAAAACAGGGCTATTGCCGCTTTTCCCGATGGAATTGACGGCAATCACGTGGAAGCGAAACATTTCTCCCGGGCGCAACGAATCCATTTGCCACGACGTTGTATCGGATCCCAACTGAAAATTTGACACTGTCCCATCTGGATCTTTCATGTACAAAATGTAGCCCGTGATGGGAGATCCGCCATTGTCTACTGGAGGCGACCATGATATTGAAATTGTCGCTTCGTTTTTTGCAGTGACGCGTGTTTTTGAATCGCGCTTGGGAATAGACGGAGGCAAAGGAGGACGTGGATCTCTAACAGTAAAGATTTGAACTTTACTGAAATCACCATGGCAAGATCGAAAGGGGTCACTTGTATCACATTCATTCATAGCTCTGACTTGAAATCTATATTGCCTCCCAGTTTCAACAATCTGGCTGTGTGGGCCAATATCATTAGTGAACAAATGGTATTCCATAATATCTGGGCGACCAGAGCCATCGTAAACCATAAATATATCTCCCCCACTCCAGGTGTCCATCCATAACTCATAACCAGAAACCGTCTGCCCACCATTATCAGTTGGTTCAGTCCATCCAACTTTGATGCTGGTACTGGAAGATTCAATCAGAAAAACCGGTGGAGGAGGCCCCGGTGGATTGTGATGGGGGGTAGCATGGATTGGGGTTGACAATTGCCTGTATCCATAGCTCTGAGAATTACGGAACCTTGCCTGGACATAATACGGAGTTCCTAGTGCCAGGTCATTGATATTATGAACAACTGGATAAGAACCAGATAAAGAAATTTCATTGGAACAAAGCCCATCGGATAAGTGAGGACAAGACCCTGGTCCACTTCCAGTTCTCAGCTCAGAAACTTTGAGCGACGCATTCCCGCAGCCCTTCAAGCTAATGTCCGAAGCCAAAAGAGGAAGTAAATCTCCCTCATTGCAAACATCAATTCCATCTTTTATAGAACAAGAGGTAAACTCGATATCCCATTCGTATCCTAGTAACGACTCAGAGCGTACCACGGTAATTTTTCCGATATTTGGTAGATCTTCCAGCTCAAGCTTTAGATCTTCCGCTGAAATGAAGCTTTGAAGTGGCCGTGTTGTTTCCTGTGACTTCCCGTCATCATAAGTTAATTGAAACTCTCCCCGTAAGCTGTTGTCGCCATCTATAATCGATTGAACAACGATGGATGCCGAGTCATCTGTATCGACGGACGACGATAGTTCACTTATAGCCTCTAAAAGGTCAACGTTGCGCGCAGATGGAGGGAAGTATCCAGGAGTTGATAAGAAAGTAATTATCCATTTGTAACCCATTTCTTTTGACGGCCCACTCATTTGTACCTGAACTGTTCCGACATTTTCGAGAGCCTCTAGTCTTGCTTTCATTTCATCAGCTGAGGCGTTGAAAGGAATCCTGCCTGTCGTGTGACCACGTAATCGGATGCGAAAATTACCAGACAATTCATTCCCCACTCGAGATGAAAAGGCATCTATCCCATTCCGGGACACGTAGGATTCTCCATCGGACAACAAAAACGCATCCGCAGACGAGCCCACCACTAGCTTGTGTTCAGGTACCACAACAAGTGCCTCCACATCCCCGCCAACCCCACCCCCTTGGAATTCAATTTGGAATATTTTTTCAAATCCTCCATGATCAAGATTAACTTCTGAAACGGCGACTCCATCTTGTTCGATTGTATCTAGTGACTCTAGTGCAGTGTCTATTGCCACAGCGAGCTCGCTAGTATCTAATGAAACATCGATTGGTGCACTGACAGAACCACGGAATGAAATCTTTAAAGAACCACTCAAAGGAGCATCCCCATCAACAACAGATACTACACTGACCAGCCTTGCGCCCTCAAGACTGCTTGTTTCGGCAGTCATCAATGGTATGTCCCCGTTGACACCAGAGAGCGATAAGAAAGTTACAGTAAAGTCGCCCGCGTGTGACCCATCAAAAGGTACACATGCATAGGTCCTACCCACGTTGAATTCAACTGAAACTTGGTTCACCATTGACAATGACTCGAGTGATTCTTTGATCTCGTCTGCATTGGCATCATAGGAAATGTATGCAGTCTCGTCCCAGAGTGAAAGGCCGAATGTTCCACCGGTTGCATCACAATGAACTTGTTGCTCCTCTAGAATCACACCATTCCCATTGTAGCTAGAATCAATGACAAGGTACTGGATTTCAGGGATGTCTTTAGCTGAAGTTGTAATGGACTGAATCTCTGTCGCAGGGGAACAAGTTAATGATACTCGCTGCTTCTCTTGGTTGAAAGGTTGAGTGCTGTAGTCCACGCGGTAAGAGCTGATTGCCTCTCCTCCGTCGTGTGCAGGTGATTGAATGGTAACAGCAAGAGTGGTACCATCCTTTGCTTCAAGCATAACTTCTGATGGGGGTGCAGGTGGTTGTGGAAAAGGAATTCTAAACGGTGGATAAGGCATGATTGATGGACCCGTTCCCATTTTGTTGGATGCACTGATGCGAACATAGTAAGGAATGCCTTGTTTCAATCGTGTGATGAGGTAGTTCAACCTGGATGTATCAGTGATGACATGGGACTCGTAGTCTGGCCCATCAAATGGAGGTAGCATGCCTAAGATTGACTTGGAAATCGTGATTGATGCAACCGTTCCTCTGAGGTCAAGGTGGTCAGCTACCATCAAAGGCAAAGGACCAAGGTCAGAAACAAAAGTTACATCCCAACTGTAACACCTGTTGACATCTGGTCCATATCTCGTCACAGCAACTTCTCCGATATTGCCGAGGGCGTCCAGAGATGCCTTCATCTGAGCAGCCGAAACATCGTACGGCATGTATCCTGTTTTCACGCCATCAAATTCAAGCCTAAAGTCTCCAGAAATGGGTATTGATGTCCCACGCACCGTGTCGTCCTGGACGATGATTCGGTTTCCTGAATTCAATTCAGCGGAAGTCGAAAACTCAGTTGATCCAGTTCGCGCTACTTCAATGGAAGGAACATTCCCCGCTTTGCTTTCAAACGTGATTTCCCACGCACATTGTCCGAACTCGTCAGGTGTTGCACTTAAAGTGGATACGGTTACTGTTCCAATCGTGCTTAACTTGGAAAGCTCAGCTTGAATGAGGTTGACATCGCCTTTGAATTCGTCAGGCTGAGTTACAGTGATTGTATCTCGAATCACAGAGAATTCATCCCCGAGTGTGACGGAAGAACCCGGCCCAGAAGAGAGGTCGCCATTATATGCCGTAACTTAGAAAAAAATCGAGTTTCAATCGAGATGTAATACTGAACAAAACAAACAAAATGGAATGAATGTCAACATGAGGACTTACCTAGCAATAGTTCTGGATTGCCCATCACACTTAGGAATGTCACTGTCCATTCACACCCTTGATCTCCTGCACCAGTATCCAGTCCTGAAACGGATACGTCGTACAGAGGTGCCAATGTCATGAGCTCCTCTGCAATTGTTTTGGAAGCATCTTGGCATGAAGCTGTGTTTGCCATTATTTGTGATGTTGTGTATCCATCATACGAAAGCGTAAAAGACGTGAGATGTGAAACGGAGTCATCTCCTCCAACACCCGATGTATCTTGAGTGCTTGTTGTGATGATTTGCTTTGCCTTATTTGATCCAAGACAGGTGTTTCCGCCTATTGGAAGTGCTAATATATCAAGAGTTTCTTCATCTTGGAATCTGAGGCGAAAGCTTGAAGTTGGGTCAACACTGTTGCCTCCACCATCAATCGTTATTGTCTGGACTTCTTTCTTGGTACCTTTTCTTTCTTCCTCGACTACAATCGTTGGATCTTGCCCAGAAGCCCCTTTCAAAAAAGAATCGACAACAAGGTATGGCATGTCACCACGATGTATTCTGGACGAATCCTCTAGAAATGACACAGTCCATGTGCATGCTCCAACCAAGTCCAATGGAGTCCGTTGTACGTTAACTCGTGCTACAGTGGACAATGCCTCTAACTCCTCCTTGACAGTGGCCGCACTAGCATCAAAAGAAATCAAATTTGTCTTCTGGCCACCTGAAGCAGAAAAGAAAGTTATCATTCCGTTAGAAACATGTTGAGATAATATCTTGTGACAGTTATGATGACTCATACGTACGGAAAGCAAGGGTGAAAGATCCTGAAATGTAGCTCCCATCACGACCACCGGACATTTCAATTATTGCACCTCCAACGGGATTGCTGGTTCTAAGACCATCACCATGAACTTGAATAGAATCGACATTCCCGCCATTGACGTCGGATAGAAATTCGATTTCCCAAGTAAATCCTTTTTGAAAATCAGCCATGCTCCTTGCAACAGAAACTGCACCCAGTGTCCGAAGGCTCTCGAGGTGGCTTTGCATTTGGGAAGCTGATGCATCATATGGAATGTCTGCTGTTAGCTCACCCATGAACTCAAGCCTAAAAGATCCTTCAATCTCATTTCCTTCTTGTAATGTTGTTATTGAAATAGGAAGATCACTCATAAACACTTTCATCTCTGGCAAGTTACCCATTGACAATGGAAAAATCACAGTATAAGTATGACCTCCATCTGGATTTATTCCAGAGCGCTCTACACTTGGCCTTCCATCCACATTAGCCATATTTTCGAGTATTTGTGAGACGGACGACCTTGATCCATCTGCAGCTGCATTAGCACTGATTTGCCCAGAATATTGCAGAGACCCTCCCATTTCAATAGTGTCTAAGCTAATCGCAAAGCTGTATGAAGTGTCAATTGTTGAGTCACCAGCGAGGGGAGAGACAGTGATGGCCTGCACTTCAGGTTGGGCGGTTGCTGAAGTTCGAATGATTTGGATTTCATTTATTTCCGGTGCTGATGTAGTTATTTTTTGAACTTCATTTGCGTTTAGATTGAGAGAAGTAGCAATACGTTGTACCTCGGGAATACCAGCTTCTTTGTCCCACTCAACCTAGTGAAGAGACAAATCAAGCACGTTGTACTCCGTCATCAAGACAGTAATACGAGGGAAGACAATAATAAAACATAAGTGTCAACACTTGCCAAGTAGGACAATACAGGAGAGCCACCATCCCACAGAGGTGGCGCAAATGTAGTGGACAGTGTATTGGATCCTATTACATCTAGCATTGCCCATTCCGGTGGACCTGGCACTAACAACGATTGACACAGATAGAAAAATCAATGAGCAAATGCAGCGCCCAAAATCAATGTTCGCCGGGTGAACCTACCAGAATCAAATTTAGAGGCGGAATCCTCATGACTAACAGCAACAGGCAACAAGAAAAAGGAAACAGAAATGAAAAAACATTTCCAAAGACGGCCATGCTGCTGACTTCTCCGCTTGCTTCGAGCATAAGTTTCATATTCCATGATATTGTTAGATCCCTCGTGGGCGCAATCACATTTGATCCTTTGATCTCGACAATGCTCCATCTTGAAACAAAGTCCAGCCGCAAAGAGATAATTCCAAAAACTCGACGAGTCACAGCTCAAATTCAAGGATCATTGCTCGTTCTAGTTTCTTCCGATGTCTCAAGTGACTAAATTCAAATGCTAGGAGTTCATTTCTCGTTATTCACCGTTTTGTTGGCATTCGAGCTACCAACCTAAACACTTCCAAGCATTTCGAATTGGTAATTTCAAATTTCAAAATTGAAGTTAAGGTAAATTCAAATGAAAACAGAAAAAGAAGACCAATTGAAATTTTATTCATTTTGCTACTAAACACAAATAAATAGGATGCATAGTACAAGAACCTCTAGTACTCACTCATTTTCATTTGAGACGAAGACTGGAAATAATCTGATAATTCAAGCAAATTCAAGGATTAACATTTGAGAAAAANCTCGATTGCAAGAAGAATTTCTCATGACCGCCAATACCCCTTTCCAGTAAATTTACGAATCCTGTCCACTTTCACTCGAGCACAATGTAAAATACGATCAGCATCCTCAGAAGACAACCCCAACGCCTGAAGAGCAATAACGGTGGCTTCTACTGTTGACACATTACCTTCCCAGCAAAGTTTGCCTTTTCCTTGACGTCTCAATGGAGCGAGTAAGGAAGGAGACGTTGGCGTTTGAGAATGAACAATAGAATCATTCAACTTGGAAAAATGGGACAAAATCTCAGCCCCTAGATCCAAGCGTAATACGTGCGAGGGGATTTTGTTTGCCATTTTGCGCGCAGTGTTCCACGTGCCTTCGATTGCTATGAGAACGATTCTTCTACTTGGACGTTCATCATCGTCTCGACTATTCCAAACGTCGTCGATAATTTTGAGGCGTAGATCCTGGATTGATATTGATTGGTTTCCGGTAGAAGATGACGAGCTATCGTCTTCTTTAGACCCAGCAGAATCATCACCTTTCCCGGGCCAAAGCACTATAGGTAACAAATCTTTTCTATTTAATAATTCATCAAAAATTCCATCGTGTTCCTCTAGTCCCTTCATCAACAGTTCAGTATTTTCCAATCCAAGAGGCAACAAAGATCCTGTGTTCGAGGTTCGACCCCATTCATCGTGATGTGTCCAAACAATCACTCTTTCAACTCCTCTTGGTAATTTTGATTTTTGTTTTTGTATTGGATTTGATGCATCTTCGTCGTCAAAAGTATTGAACATCGGACAAACGCAAATAGGGAGATACGTCCAACATCTACGACAAACGAAAGGCTTGCGCATATTCTCGTATCGATGAAGGCACATCAAGCGATGTTTCATTTGACCTATTTCTTTGGCAGGCATTGAATTTTTATCAAGTGCAAGCAATTGCTCATGGTAGCATACTGATTTCGCTTTACGTGTGCGGATTGCCTCGGCGACTTGCTCTGGTGTCATACCAAGAGCACGGGCAAATTTGTGAGGAGAAGATGCCAATGATGCTAACTGGGGGTCTCCCTCGAAATCAGGATTATTATGCTTTGATTTAGCTTTGCGGTTGGTCTGTTCCTTTGGCTCGAGTGGCATTTGATCGACAGCTCCCTTTTGTGTCATTTCAGTTGAAGTAAGTGAGACTTTTTGCGTAACACCACAATTTGCTGGTGTTGAACCTTCCATCAGCATTCTAACACATTCGCGAGTGATATTATAATACAGTGGCAACAGCCTACTACTTTTATTTCCCACAGTAATAGAGTGGTGGCAGATCATGGCAGATACACCATATCTCACCATGTCTACCTACTTCTGGAGCCACAAAGAACAAAAGCCGCACCCGCCCTGACCCGCCCCTAATTTGCTGCTAATTAAATAGGAGTAAGTAGAACCATCGTACCTACCTCGTACCATAGA
>JALLOT010000186.1:0-24484 GCA_036939595.1 Thalassiosira livingstoniorum | reverse complement strand
GCGTGTTTTTGTTCAAAACTTCACATGACAAAAATGTTTTTGGTCACAATGTGAAAGTCACATAAAAAACTTTTTCAAATTAAATGTTCAAAAAAGCTAAAGAATCGCCAAAATTCAATTTTTCAGCAATTTTTCCCTTTTTTTCTCCTTACAACATTTACGACTTTACCTATGTAAGTACAAAATCAAAAAAAAATTCTACAACATTTACGACATAATCTACGACATCACAAATAACATAAACTACATTTACAACATTAATGACATTTTTGGGATCTACAATATTTATAACATTTCAAAATCATGCATTAGTAACACACATCTAATGAGTACATGGCTATTGATTGAAAACAATTGTCATAAGTACTAAGGTAAGTAGCAGTAAGTACTTACATGAATTCTTGTACAAGTATTAGTGTACTTATGTATGAAGATGTATGACACTATTTTTTACTTTCTACTTGTTATTTGTAAATAAGTACAGTAGTACCTACTTTTGTACGAAGTCATATGTAGAGTTCTACAAGAAAAACAAATTAACCAAATTGGACATTTTTTATTAATTTCTAACTATTTTGACAAAAAAGATTGAAAAAAAATGAAAAAATGTTATAGTGGACTCAAACAAAACAACTTATTTTTGGTCTTTTTTTTGCAAATTTTCATTTTTGCAAGAGTTTTAACTTTGAAGTTATATTCTACAACATTTATGATATTTACGACTTTTTCTACGACATCTACAAATTTTTCTACAACATTTACATCATTTTATTACAACATCGTAAAAAATATATGATATTTATGACATTCAAAAGCGATTAATATCTTGCTAAATTTTCATTGAAAGATCTAAAACAAAATGAGTTTCAGTCATGTCAAGAGGATATTATGTAATTGGTTACCAACTTATTCATTGCTTCTTACAAAAAAATCAAACCAAAACTTACAAGGAATAATGTCATTTTTGTAATGGGACAAATCTTTTGAATGTACATGTGCACAATTTTTGCAAAAAAAGAAAAGAATACATTCCCATCTTCCATCAAATTTCTGGGCCCTCTAGACTTACACTCAGCTTGAAAAAGTGGGACATGGAGATAATGCACCATATGTGATTAATAATAAGTTATGATATCACCATCTGTGTGTATCTGGATCATTATTTCTATTTTTATACAGTATAAAAGCATAGATTTGTGATAAGTTTATCTGGATAAGGATTAGTAGACATTTCTTCTTTTTATTGCTATGGGTATAACTATTTTGTTTATCAAAAACTGCTTAACCTAACAGAACAATTTTTTCTGAAGTGATTATCATTTTGTGATGAAGTTACAGTTTATTCTAAGTTGTATTAGTTTTCAACATATCTTCCAAAAATCTCATCACCAAAAAGTATATACAACAACCAAGTAGCTCCAACTGGACATATATTACATGGCACAGTCCTTTATATCGTATGTATAATACCTTCCATTTAAGATTATTCTAAATATTTATAAATAGATGTTGTCCTCCATATCCATGTACTGTAGAATGTTTTGTTTTTTATTTGTAGGGTTTTCTGTAAGCCATTACAGACTACACTCTTTATCATTTTTTAATATCTTTTTAATGAATCTCTAGATGCATTATTGTGTACTTTTCAGTCTATTTTCCTGGGATTTTTTTAATAGTTTGATTGGTTTCTATTTTTGTTTTTTTCCTAGGTTGTTTTTACAAATTATCTGGAGAATTTCCTATTTTTTATTTGTTCTATAGGCATGAATAAACTTTTATTCTTGAATTTGTTCTTGTTGTATGTACATTCTGTTGTTGTGAATTTTTAGCCATGTCAATCAATTGTTAGTTGTTATTTAATAAAACTTTTAGTTCCTCTGAAAAAATATTTTGTTCTCCTTTTTACAGCAATTTTCCCAACTTTTTATTGATTCTTGAATATAGCTTTTGATTGCAAATGTTGATTAAATGTTGTACTTTTCAACACAAGGAACTATCATTGCAGTCACTTACAATAAGAAGTTATAATTTGGAGGAAAAGAATAATTTTTAGTTTATTGTATGTTATCATTTAGCTATGCTTAGCATTTTTCCTACATTGGATTAATTTTATTCAATTCCTATCATTTGAGGGGGGTGGCTGTGTTGCCTTGGTATCAGTGGGATTCTTATTATTCTGCATTCCTTAAAATTTCTTAGTAACAGATATCATGTTCATTGGATTTTGAATGGACATAATGGTTTGTTTAAACTTGTCCTTTGAGATTCTGTCTCATAAATATTTTTCAACCCTGATTGTTATTCAAAACTTCTCACATTATGCCAAAATATGCACTAAATGCAATCATAATATTATTCCATCATTGAATGTTACTTTAAACTACATCATTGGAAATCAAAAGTCAGATCACACAAAATGGGTCAAATGTTACTTGGAAAAAATTGGTGTGGTTATGTGTGGTTTGTAAAAACTCATAAGACTGCTATGGTGAAATGATGAAAATGTAATTTTAGCTGTGTCCTCTGATTACATCAGTTGTCCTTAAACATTGTCTTAGACAACAATTTCCAAGACACAACATCAAGCAAATACACAGAAATTTCCAAGCATGCTCAAAGGAATTTCTACTGTTTAGGTCTTTTCTTCAGAGATTTTATGAAATTAATGTGAACATATGATATCAACTATGCCATGATTTTGTCTGCAATCCTTGTGCAGTTAGAGCTAAGAAAATGATTACATTTTGTTTGATTAACTGTTGTCTGTGCTTCTCCTGCTGTTAGCTTTGGATAATCTTTGTGAACTTTGGACAACGTCTGACCAGTAGTCTTTGATTTGGAGCCAAGTGGATTGTTGAGCACGGGGGAGTTTCATCCATTCTTTATACTCTTTTTCAAAGTGGTCCAATGCTGCCATTGCTTTGACACCAGCTCGGATCATTGTTGTTTCTGTGATCGTGTCCCCAGCATTGATAGAAAAATGTTGACAGTCTTCATACCTCTTGGTGAATGCCAAGAAACCCTCTTGGAAATCAAATGGTTCTTTCAAAATGTTTGCATTGTCATCAATCATGGTCTTGGAGATAGTGCCTTTTTGATCAAAACAATGTTGTAAGGAATGTTTTAAACGGTGACATTGTTCAACCCAGTGTATCTATCTGTGATCTCTGTGAGCAGTGCTTCTGCCAATGCCTCTTGCAACTGCTATTTAAGAGTTGGTTCCACTTTTTGTTAGGATTCATATCCTTGTTTCAATGCCTTGTGCTCAGCGGTGTGCCTTGCAATGGTCACACCCTGCATGTTGTTGCAGATACCCACGCCAAAATCCCCAGGGTAGGCTTGACGGATGAAGTTTGTGTCAAAATTCTGATGGTAAATGGCATCTGGCATTACTAATCCCAGATGGCCATTGCCATGTCCCCATGGACAGGGGATTTTGGCAGCATTTTGATATGTTTGGTTGTGGATGAGATCCAGTAACTGGTACTAGTTGGCTTCCCTGCAAATCTTGCTGAGGGAGGCATGTGGCATTTGAGCCAAGAAACCTTCCTTGGATTGGGTGAAGCTCATGTTGTTTTACTGTGTTCAATTTTAGCCATGTATGCTAGAGGTAGGGAACACAATCTCATGGTCAGGTGCAATTAACTAGTACATGGCTAAAATGATGAGATTAGTTGATACCTACTAGGTCACTACTTAGTAGTGACCAATGCGGAATTCACCTGTCACTGGCAGGCCTCTGAGCCTACACGTGTAACCTGACCTGCCAAGGGCAGGTTCCAGATTAGAGTTAGCATCTGCATTTAGTATTGAGTGACACCAAGTTTTTTTCTCCTTAAATTATTCCCATTTAATGCATTATGACAGCTAGTAACTATTCTTAAGATTGGTTATTGTGTCTCATTATACTGCACAGACTTGGTGTCAATTTTATGCCTTTTAATGGGATAAGATTGATTATTGCACTTTTCAAGGTCTGATGAGTCTACACTTTTACTCTTCAATTCATTTCCTTGTGGTCAAGGTAAGGTATTTGTTCATGTCTACTCAAGTGTAGCAATAGAATGCTTATACAGCCAAGCTTGACATCAAAACCATACAGTTTTTTCAATGCACTTCAGCTGCATTGTAGTTCTGTCACTGGTATTTTTTATTTTTCATTGCTTGATGAGGTGTCCTGTTGACAGACCCAAAGAGTGGCAAATCCTATCTGGTTGTTTTTGTTTATTATCTTATGCTGTCCATTGCCTATTTTCAATAATATTTGTGAAAGTTATATTCCTTTACAATTTTTGAACATGCTAGGGTTTGAATAGTTTAATTTTCAGTCACATGAAGATCAGACATGTTCCAACTACTGAATATTTTTCACACCTTTGCCAAACAACATTTTGATCTCACTCACACACAAAGAGAAGTTGCCAATGATTCAGTGCCACATTTGAAGTATACTAAAAGTTTGATGTGGAAAAATCAATGAACATCTGACAATGCAAACATGTTTGAAAAGGTCTAAAGGTGACTGTTGCTTGACATGAGATGTTGATTGAAATGGAGATATATTGGGTGAATAACTGCATCAGTAAATGTCAATCAAATATACCACAGTCACTATACCATATTCCACCAAAGCAGTGGAAAATCAAAAAAGGCAAATAATCTGCACAGTATTAAATTCAGTTTTGGGCTTTTTGGCTTTTTTATCTGATTGCAAATTATGATCATTGCATACTTTCAGAACTTTTGTATTGGCTGTGATGAATAATTAAGATGATATGTTGACAAAACATGGACAATGTAAAAGTGTTGGCACCAAGCTTTGTCCCAGCTAAGAACATTAGTGTCCATGGCATTGAATGCAAGAAATATTGTGTTGAATATAGAAATTTTGTTCATTGCAAAAACTCATTTTTGCTGGCTTAAGTTGTAAACATTCTGTAAATAATAACCAGATATTCCTCAACTTTATTTTCTATGCAAGCAGCAAATGTATTTGGAATGTGTTCAGTGAGTACTTTGAGTGAAATAATGTCCTGAACTAACTCAGGAACTTGGATTCTGTTGCATGGGCAAAATATATCAACAACTGGTTGCAGCCCAGTAAGCCTTGAAATGAATGTGCGAAAGTTTTCGGATAAACAGATATGGATTGCTTGGACTTTATCTATAAATCCACCAATTACCAATAAATCCGATCATTAGAGTAACACCTCGTCCTTAGTGCAAGAATCTAGGAGGCCACCGTCAAAAAGATCAAAGTCTTCTGTAAGGCCACTTCGAGGGTTATAGTCGTGAACGTGGTTGTCAACTTCATCATCTGAATTATCTTGAAAATTATGCTTTTTGTTGTAATCTTGCTGCGCGGGTGTCACAATGTTAGCTTCTCCGGCAGCCGATGCTTGAGTAGTAATGCTCTCTGGGTTCGTGTGTGTAATTTTAAGAGGAGAAAACTTCTTTTTTCGAGGCGTCGGCTCCTGAAAAATGAGTTCAGAAGAAACAGAAATAGAATCCGTTGCATCTGGCAAAGGCAATAATTCTGAAGGAACAGCAGATTCGTAATCTGCAAAATCCTCTTGCTCAAATTCACTTTTGAGTTTCATCATCGCCTCAGAACCAAGCACGTCCATATTGAAAGCGTTGCCTTCGAGGCAACCGCAAGTATTACCTTCAGGACAATTGCATTCATTATCTTGCAAAAGGGGCATCGGTTCCATGGTGCTTTCATTGCGATCTTGCTTAGCGGTTTGATTTGTCATGTCCTTACAAAGTGGAGGCATCGATTCCAGCGTACTTTTTACAAGATCCGGAATTGCCCGTCTCTTTTTGATTTTCTTGCCTCTTCGCCTCTTTGCTGGACTATCAGCATTGCTCGTAGCCCTTGGGTAATGATGTGATTCATCAAGCGATGGCATCGGCGCCAGCACGCTTTTGATGACACCTGGTTTCATCCTTTTCTTTTTAATGTTCCTCCCCTTCCGTTTCCTTGGTGAGCTTTCGGCGTGGCGTGTAACCGATACGTCTTGGGATGCAAATCCCATCAATGCGGCTGAATCTCGAAGTGCCTGGCATACTTTTTCTCTTGCAACCGGCTCGCTCGCCTCTTTCCACTCACTCGTATTGTAATTTTTGATTAGAAAACGGGCAGGTGGATCCATTTCGCGTACAACCTTCAAAATTTGTCTGAAAGCAGACAATAGTAACAAATTATCATCGTGATAGGATGTATAGGTAAGCACTTGATGGGATCAGAAAATGCAGCAAATAACCTACCTCGATATCATTGCCTTTTCCTTCTTCGTCGCCGCTCGATACTCTCTCACTCTGCTACGAGCGATCTCTCTAAGCTGCTCATTTCCAGGGTGCTCGTGGTTCCTGCCGCCCCGACCCAAAAGAATGTCATTGCCCGTCAAATCTTCGTCGGTGTACATTCTGTTCAATGATAGAATCGTCCCAGTTTTTGATAAGGGTATCAAGTAAGACAGTATGATGATTCTATCACACCATTGTGATAAGAAGCAAATGAGACGAATATTAGTGCTTGAAATGTTTCCTAGCACATCACATAAATGTCAACAACGAAATCGATGAGCCTGTGAAATCCTGTTAGACGATGCAAATGAATGGAATTTAGAGGTGAATCCTGTGTATGGAAATGAAATTTCAATTTTTTCAACTCATGCTATTCGATTCAAAGATTGCCTATACACATGATGCCAACAATTTTTCAAGCAGAGAAGTCCTTGCACGGAAACCAAAAGACTTCCCTTGAAATGATTTCAAGGAATATCACATCACATAAATAATGTCAACAACAAATCAATCAGCCTGTGAGACGACCCCATGAAATGAAACTTAAAGGTGAAGGTGTGTGGAAGTGAAAATTCAATTATTTTTCAACTCACGCTATTCAATTCAAAGGTGACCAATACACATGATGCAACAATTTTTCAAACCATTCTGTTGAGAAGAGCTTATACACTGAGACAAAAGACTTCCTCTGATTCTTTTTACTGAAACTGTGATGCAGTGATTTTAAAAATAAAGCTCCTGCCATCCCTACCATGATCCTCAATTATTCTGTGGAAGTAACGTGGTTGGCAACGATATTCGAGTTCATGTGTATTGAGGTACTGGGTGGACCTCGAAAAATTCAACGATCGTTTTCATGTGCATCGCGGGCCCTTGTATTCAACCCTGCCTGTAATGTTTGTGCGGCCTTACGAACCCTTGGAATTCAGGATTCGTTCAAGCTACTAGATGAGAATCTATTCATAAAATGCCCATTAAATGCGATTTACCTCGAGTGGCATAGATCGGCATTTCAGTCCAGTGTTTGATGGAGATTCTTCAAAATGGCTGACAACGGCGACAACATCACTCCAAACGTCAACGATATCAAAATGGGGCGTGGGGGGTACAATTTCAATTTCTCTGGTAATATACAGCTCAAGTTGATGGCGAGTATACGTGCTAGAGAATATTCAGCTGCCACTAAATTGGAAAAGACCCGAATATCAATGTATGGCTCTTTCAAAAAGGAGAATTTTCGCTTCGTTTGAGGCATTTTGCATCTAAGTTAGTGCACTCCTTTTTTCTGTTTCTTCTCTAGGATGATAGTCCAACAGATTAATTCAATGGATCCGCCAGGACGTTTTCTAACTCAAGATGGGCCTGGCACTCCATGGAGAATAGCACATGTCAGCGAAGCAAGAAAAAAAGTTAGCGAGGCACTTAGAGAGGCTGCAAGACACTTTCAAGAAGGTGTTGAAGCAGAAGATACTGTTGTGGAAAGTGGCGCGGGTGAGGACCTCCAAAGAGAAGGAGAAGTAAACGACGAATCGGGAGAAAACCTCGGACAAGACGACGTAACCGAGATCGACGGAGATGCCCAAAACAACTGCCCAAGGCTGAATGGGCATGAATCAATGGACGAAGTTCATGTCGGTGCAGAGATCAATTAAAACCTGGGGTCTGAAGAGGAAAAAGATCAAGAGCCAGCTTGGGATCTAACTAAGTACAATCGAAGAAACATGAAACTGAACTAACAAATACAGAACAAGTCGTGTTGGTGTTATCATAATGAATCGTACTTTTGTGCATAAATCAGCGGTTTCCTGCATAAAAATGGAACAGCACAGGAAGCACCTAGAAAAACTTGTATTGTACTTATGAGGAGAAAGGAATGAGAAACAAATGAACTAAGGGAGAAGTGCAAATAATTTTCCAAAATATTACTTCTTGCTCCAATTTAACTTTCACTGTGGAAGAAAGAATAAGCACAAGTGTAAAAATCTTTGGCTAGGTACTGTTATGACAACAAAAAATGAATCAACTATTTGCAAATGATGTGCACAACATATTTGTTACTGCTGCGGCACAACATTTGACTGAAATAAATTAACAAGAGACAAAAAGAACTTTTTGCATGAGAGTGAGTCTTTTTCCAAGGCGTTGATGGCTTCATTACATGGTTAGGTCAAGTCAACGAAGTTTGAAGCATTTGATGCTGTGTGTGGTTGGTGAGGAGCATCATATGGCTGTAGATTTTGATGACTGCCTACAGAGACAACCTGATCAGGATCCAAACTATGAGGAGCCGCGCACTCAGAAACATTGCCCCCGCAAGACTCCCCTACTGAATCACCATAAAAGTCCGTCTTAGTCATTCCCACATCTAACAACATTTGAATCCGTTCCTCGGTCTGCTTCCCCTCCACCCATAACTTTTGCTGCCAATAAATCCAATCCTTCAACCTTCTAAGACCAGGAATAGGTCGAAAGCTACGAGGGACGTTCATGTGCCCATGTGTTTGTTTGAATTGGATGAGGAGTTGATAGTTATCAAGCCATTTTTGTTCGAATTTGTGCCTATTGGTGGTTGAAGCTTGAGCGGGACTTGGGTTTGATGCAATAGCAGGAGGTCCACCAGACCAAACAGGACCACTAGCAGCAGCAGACCCAGCATCACGGACCGACGCCTGCAGCTGCGGGTCCTCCTTTTGGTCAAAGTTGTTTTTCTTGTTGAAGCGCTAAAAACAAACAGCGCATGCGCACAGTTAGCAAAACTTTGATAATTTTGTGCTGTGCAAACGATTGTTGGCCAAATCTTACCTTGTAAAGATCGCCAACGCTCAGTGCATCTTTACCGAAAGCATATGTGACATCAATGTTCTCAGGACATTGTGGTTTAGCAGCGTCTTCTGAGAATCCAAATTCGGCAATCGCAACATTCTCACATTGCTTGCTGCAGTGAATATAGTGGTATTGGTCATGGCCCACATATCCAAGTTTCTCAAAACGAGGGATGTTAGTGCCTAGAAATCTTACTTCGTCCGATGATGGCAAACAATCTCCGCAGTATGCTGCTACACAGCTCTGACAACGATACAGCAAACCTGAGAAATATTTAGATCGTAGTCAAAGTCAACGAAAGAAGAAGTTAGTGACATTGTAGAGATGATATCAGAGAAAAGGAGCCGTTCGACTGACCTCCAGCTCCAACTGCAGTCTTCAAACAATGGTAGCATCGATGATGAGAGCAAGACTGAAAGTCCTTTGGTTTTAAGCCACAGCACTTGGAATGGACGCTCACGGGACACTGAGGACATTCAATGATCTCTCCACCATCACCACAGGTTTGACAAAAATCTTGGTTCATAAAAGAAATCGTTTTCTTTTTCTTGGTAGCTTCCATCCCTATTGACTTCGGTTTCTTGGTTTCGCGCCAAACAGAGGGCTCACCTTAAATATTGTTCACGGTGATTATGGATCAGAAAATCAATTCGACTATTCGAGAAACGTAAAAGATGAAGGTACCAAAAAAGACGTCTTACCATTTTGCAGATCATAGTTATTCATTGCAAGGACTGGCACAGTTTCTGTGCCATACCCAGAACCAGTGCCTGCAAGTTGTACGATACGGCTTTTCCTATCTCTCTTGCCTTTCCCAAATCCATCCAAATCGTCCCCAGATTGAATTAGTTTCCAATCTTGTTTCAATTTGTCCAAATATTTGTATTTCGGGCCATTCTTGCTCTCTTTCTCGTTCAACAATTGGCGGAAATCCATGCCACAAAAGTTTCTTGTGTCGGTGAGTTCCTTGTCTTTATCAAAGTCACTGGCAGTTTTGCTGACGCCACCCTTCAGACGTCCGTCGGAAGCCTCTTCGCTGCGCTTACGATCAGTCAAAAATGCAATGTCATTGTCTGTAGGAAGGTCGTTTGACGAGGAGAGGACGGCGTTGCATCCAAACTTCAATGTCGCAAGTAATTCAGAGGCAGAGATGTTCTCCTCTTCATCTACCTGCCTGTTACTTGTTCCTCGGTTCACCATCTGATCGAGATAGAGTTTCTTTTCCTGTCGTTCAAGGACTCTCTCCTCCACTGTTCCAGCACTCAAAAGACGGTACACATGCACCTAACATGTTATTTAAGGGCGTACAAATTTGAGGGAAGCATGCTCAAGGTTGAAAGAAAAACGTTCGCAATACCACTTACCGTTTTCTTCTGTCCAATCCGATGCACTCTAGCCATAGCCTGAAGGTCAGGCTGGGGATTCCAATCAGAGTCGTAAAGAATACATGTGTCGGCGGTTTGTAGATTGATTCCCAGCCCACCACTCTTTGTGGACATCAAGAAAATGAAATCAGTGCTGCCAGGAGCATTGAACTGATTAATGAGGTGGTTTCGCTGTGCCCTAGGCGTCCCACCATCAAACCGGCAGTATTTCCAGCCACGAAGATTGCAATAATCTTCAAGAATGTTGAGCATCGTTGTAAACTGAGAGAAGATGCAAGTCCGATGTCCATTTTTGAACAGTGAAATCAACAATTTGTCCAGAACTGCAAGCTTGCCCGAGGTTGCGATTAGCTCATCCACGCTGGTATTCTTCAAATCCGGCT
The DNA here is from genome assembly GCA_036939595.1 of Thalassiosira livingstoniorum. Taxonomy (NCBI): domain Eukaryota; phylum Bacillariophyta; class Thalassiosirophyceae; order Thalassiosirales; family Thalassiosiraceae; genus Thalassiosira; species Thalassiosira livingstoniorum. The sequence continues at coordinate 13,584 of JALLOT010000186.1, read as the reverse complement.
CAGCAAAGTCGAACAGATACGGATGGAGGGACACTTTTCGGAGTTGCATGACAAGGTTTCGAAGCATGGACGAACGATGCTTGTTTTCGTCATTCTCATCCTCCTCTGCCTCCGTAAGCTTGACGAGTGACTCGATTTCTTTCATCAAGAAACCTTTATACCAAAACACTTGACTCGAAGAAAGAGGACAGAGAACCTTGGTCTCTATTTTCTTCGGCATGAGTGCCTCGACTTCTTGCTTCAGTCTGCGAATCATGACCAGTTGAAGCACCTTGTTTGCCTTCAAAAGCATATCGGGATTTATGCGGTTGTGCGTGATATCAAATGCATCTTCGAAAGGTTGACTAGTCGTGAAGTACTCCGGATACAGATAGTTGAGAAGTGCATAAAGCTCCACCAAGTTGTTCTGTAGAGGTGTACCAGTGAGGATGACTCTAGCCTGGGAGTGGATTTTTCTAACGGCTTGCGCAATTTGCGTCTCCAATCCTTTGATGACATGCCCTTCATCGAGCACGCACAAATTGAAATACGTGCTATTGATCAACGATTTAATGTCAGGATTTTTCACCATTTCATACGTAGTGACAATCACATCGTATTTGAGTGCATCCCTCATCAAAGTGATTTTTTGTTGTTCGCGATCTTTGGGGTCGGAGGCATGGAAACGGAAGTGGGTCAAGCTCGAGGCGTGTTTCTTTACTTCGTTGCACCAGGAGTAGACGACACTGAGAGGGCAAATGACGAGCGTGGGACCGGAGATGTTCTTGGTTTCCTTCAGATGCGCAATGAGCGAAATGGTCTGAAGGGTTTTTCCAAGACCCATTTCATCNTCTTCCGATCTTACGGCTGTGTTTGTACAGATGAAATGGGTCTTGGAAAAACACAGCCGTAAGAGAGGAAAGAGGTCCGAGTTAGATGACAACGACTCACATTGTTATTCCAACAACGCAAGAGCTTTAGGATGCCAAAACTTACCACCCAGAATGAATGACAAACCCCTGTCAAACATTTTCACCATCCAATCCAAGCCCACCATTTGATAATCACGCAAGGTAGTGGTAACACAATCCGGCTGAGCAGCAAGAACACCTTTTTTCTCCGGTTCATATTTCCCGGTTTGCGTATTTCGCTGGAGAGTCGCCATGACCTTGCGATCCACAAACGGCTCCAGCGCTTTGACATTCTTGGACATGAAGTTCAACCTCTTTTGCACATCCGTTTCCATGCGTTTTCGTACAATGGCATTGTGTTGCAGCTTCTCGCCGACATGAGCGGCTTGCTGACGTGCCGCAACAGGCTTGGCATTTTTCAAAATGACAATCTTCTTTGGCTTCTTTGACTCTTTCGGTTGGTCTTCCTTGTACTCGCCATATTCGTAGCGCACCGCATTGAACGAGTAATTGTTCGATGTCTTGACGGTATGACCATCAATCACCATGGTGGTGGCTTTGCGCTTCCGATCGGACCGACGAGCATCTTCTGCAGCTTGCTTCGCCTTCGCTGCCATTTTTGTGTTTTGTGCTGCGGCGGGATCCACCAATGCCAATCCCAAACCAGTAAACTTTTGGATATATGCCGGATCTAACGTTCCTTCGACCCATTGTTTCTTTTGAGTGGAAAACCATCGTTCCAATCTTCCATTCTTGCTGCCTCCCTTCCTACTCGAATATTTTCCACTCCGTTTCGAGTAATGTTTCCCAAATTGAATATGTCCATTTTCTTGAATGAACGATTGCAACTCCAAAAAGAGTGAGTGCCACATGATTTCTTCGGATTGGGCCTTTGGTTTATGTGCCTGTTTTGCCATTGGGATAGCAGCAGGTGCAGTAGGTGCAACTGCTGCACTTTGTGGGCTAAGGGAAGCAATGGGGACATCTTCCTCTGAGGAATCAACGGCAATAGGATCATACTGCATTTGTGGCAGTTGCGTTTTACCACTGGCGGTTGGAGCATAGTTTTTGACGCTGACAAGTCCAGCAGCAGCAGCAGGAGGAGGCGCGTCAAAATGCTGCAGATCATTTGGACGAGTCATGGATGGCATCCTGGACTTGACGGGCTGAGGGACCTGTTGAGTCGAATGAGTCACACTCGAGACGTGAGAGAGGCTGGAAATAGCCGAAGGCGCGGCAGCAGCGGCATTGGCGGCGTTGATAGTAATGGTAGTAGTGTCCGCAGTGTTACCATTGCTCGGAACAGACTTGAATTCCCTAATCCCCTCACTATTAATCTTCACCTCCTTGGTCATACCCACCGCCATGAGCTTCTGGACCTTATCCTCCGCAAGCTTCCCCGCCCCCCACAAACTCTGCTGATACTTCATCCAATCTCTCAATCCTCTCAGGTAGGGATTCGGCTTATATCCAGAAGGGACATTGATGTGTCCCTTCTTTGTATGGAATTCCCTGAGGTAGAGATAATTTTCTTGCCATTTCTGTTCCGATTTCGATGGCTTTCGCGGCTTACTCGGCTTACATCCCTTACTCCCATTGCTCCCCTTGCTCGCATCCGTCGTGTTGGGTGGCGGTCGAGGAATCAACCCTTCGACCTGAAGACGCATCACCAAATGACTCGGGAGCTGCCCATTCCTCCACAAAGTTTGCTGATGCATGGCCCAGTAATAGAGATCGGGCAGGGTGGGGGGTATCATGAGATGGCCATGTTGGAGTTTGAATTGATGGAGTTGTTGGAATCTCAATTCCCAGAGTGCCTTGTTTGCGTTGTGTGCCTTGTCTTGATGTGTTGTGGCAATTGTGGGTATTTTGGGTGGTGCAGGAGCCGATGGAGTCATTGAAGGAATGGCAGGAATGGAAGGAGTAGCAGGAGCAGCAGGTATGGAAGGGGTGGCACTCGCTTTCTCCCTCCAAAAATTAACTACCACGGGCCTCGGCGAGTGGATCAACTTGGCACGCACCCCGTTGAAATCCTCCTTGGTCCTCACGGGCGGGAAGAAGATCCCGTTCACTCCGGCGATAATGTCACCCACCCTCACTTCACTCACTTCCCTAACTTCTCCGCCTGCCCTCACTTTCTTAACTTTTCCACCTTCCCCAGATTGAGGCTGAGGAGTTTTAGGAGTTTTCAATGCGGCCACAGCCACGTAGCGCCTTCCATTTCGTTCGGTTTGTTTGAGTGTCATTCCCAGCGTTTGGGTGTGGAAGGTGACGTCAAATTGTTCCATTCCATCCATGCCGTCCATTCGAACCATGCCGCCCATGCCGTTCATGCCGTCATGCGTGGCATTGGCTGCATTGGCTGCATTGGCTGCATTGGTTGCATTAAACGAATTGGCTGCATTGGAGGCATTGGAGGCAGGAACTATTACGGCGTCAAATTTGGATTCGAGGCTGCATACCATGTCGATATCTTGTTTACTATCTTTGCCCTCATTGCCGCCCTCGGTCGTTTCCTTGGCAGGAGAAATTTCACTGTCTCCCACCCTTGAATTTTCGCGGGTGACGACGGCAACAGCAACGTCGGCAGTTGCAGTTGCACCACTGGCACCAAGAGTCGGAACCATGTTGACGCCACTTGATCCTTCAGATTCGCTTTTCTGTTCGAAACTTGCCTCGGAAGAGGATGGAGAGGATGGTGAGGATGTAATTGGCACCGGCGTTTTGTCTGGCAAATTTGTCGAGTCTACAGTGATGGAGGTGCCGGCGCTGCGGGCAACCTGAGAAATCTTCGATATTGGAATGGGTGACAATGATGCCGCCGATGCAGCCGACGCAGTGGAGTGAGTGGAGTTTGCAGTGGAGTGAGTGGAGGATCCAGAAGAAATGTGTTGCGGGTCCAATGAAACGCGCGAAGGCAGCAGCTGTTTTGGCTGCTCCATCGTGGATGGATTGAGAAGGTTGGGGTAGTTGGGGTGGTTGGGGGGGGCGTTTTCTTTCCGGAAGGTTAGATTGGAATGGTCAAATTCTGTCAAATTCAAATGTTCATTCGTTGCTCACTCATTCAAAATGATTGAGATAGATTGAGATTGCTGGTTGCTGGTTGTTGGATGCACATGAAACCAGAACAAGGCAGGGTGGACCAGTTTCAAAGTTGACTGGAATCAAAAATGGCTCGCATCTGATTGGATCTGGTCGGTCGGTATTGTAGTGATCCAGAGGGTATGTAGGAACTGGTAAGAACCATAGTACAATATCATCTACGAGAAACTGTTTTATTGCACTCTAGAGAGCCTCCGAGGCTTGAACTTTTCTACCCACTTTTCAATCAAAAGTTCAATTCTGGGTCATTTTTTAATTGAGTGATTTTATGCACACAGGGATGGATCAGTAGTGGGCAATGTCTAGCTTGATTGTAGCAGGATGTCCTGTGCAACCCATATTTTATGTGTCTGGATTGTTCTACAAGTAGCACTGAGTTGAATTTGCATTTTGAGGCAAGGCTTAGTTTGGAATTTTGATACAACAGACAAAGCATATTACATTGTTTAACATAGAATGTTGTAAAGCTATGCAAGTTTTGTTCTTTCTCACTGGTCTTCTCCTCATCAAGCTAAAACCTTAATTGAGATCTGATCAATCAATTTATTACATTTCCTTAAAACTAGAAGCTACAAAGGATTCAGTACATAATTGGAGCCTGCAAATATTTCAAAGTTTCAAAAAATTGCAAAGTGATAGCCAAGGTAGTGGTCCTTTATTGATCTGGAGTCAGAACAAAGCTAGTTCCCCATGGGTAAAAAGTTAAAAAAAAACATGCATTATGACCAACCTTAGCTCACAGTGGCCTTATCATAATCTGGATATATATTGCATCCCAATGTATCTAAAATCACTCTAATGGCTTCTTGCTCGAGTGTTGCCCAAGTGAAATAATCAAAATACAAAATTTTGTATGATTCCACCCAGTGTCTACCATGTACAAACATCTCACAATAATATTTTTTAGAAAATCTTGTACCAATCATGAAAATGAGTGATTATGGATGTCTCAGATAATAAAAGAGTGAATTTGTCAGGGTTTGACATAAGCACAGTATAAGACTACTACTTCTCATTCCCATTCCATTTGGCATAGTGTAAATTTACATACATGCTCATACACTCAGTATATTTTTAACATACAAGATTTCAATGTTTGGAATTTGAAATATTGTAGAAGAAACAGATTTAATAACTGTTACGATTGTGTATTGACTTTCAGTGATTCATTTGAAATAATATAAATTTCATGTGATAATCATGGGGAGTGTTTTGAAAATTGAAATTTGATTTTTATATATGTGATATGTTATTGACAGTTAATCAATCTGAATCTTGTGTTATGAAATGATCCAACTAAAATTAATTAATACAGTGAATACTCAAAGCTGGTAACAAGACTACATACAACCTCAACTCCAAAAAAACTATGCCAATCTGACTGGAGGTGAGATATATCAATGGCCCTTTAATTATCTTTCAAGACCTCTAATGACTTGATAAAGGTTATTAGGGATTTATTTTGGGTCATTTTTTCAATGAAATTAACATGTTAAGCTTATCAAAGTCAATAAATACCATGAAACAGTACCCTCTTTACCATTTTTCCTGACAGTACTCTTTAACAGTAACAAGTAAATACACATAATTGCTTGTTAATGACAGAATAGTACATGTTATTAATAGCAAAACATATGGATGATTTTAACTTAGAGAGGTGAACTTCACCTACACTACATACGTGGGTGTTTGAAGAAGCCCATAAAAATGGGCGGTAGCTCAATGTTGTATCTATTATATAATTGGTATTGTACACTTAGTGTAAACTCATAACATTCTTATGTAGAATCAAGTACTATGTTGTATTTAGGTATGTAGATATGTTGATATTTAGATAGATTAGGTAGGTAAGTAAGTAGGTAAGTAAGTAAGTAGGGAGGTAGGTAGATAGGTAGATAGGTAGATACCTAAGTAAGTAAGTAAGTAATCAAATTGGTATGTTGGTAGGTAGGTAGGGAGGAGTATTTGGGTAGGTAGATTTACCATAGAGTTTGGTATAATTAACAAACCATAAGTAGGGATATTTTGGAAAGTAGTAATGTCAGAACTTAGAGACATGATAGCTCTTTTGGTGAATGGGGCCTGAAAATAACAGTGCATTCCAAACCAAAATGTGAGTAGTGTCATGAAATGTTGTAAAGAGGGTAGATTCTACAAAATATTTTGCCTCTCAAAACTACCAATCCCCAAAAAAGGCATTGTGTAAGAGGGAGTCAAAGATGGAATTTAGAAGTGTTGAAACCACTTGTGTTGTATCATGCAAAATTGACTCCTAATCCATCTGGAGAACAACTTTCAAAATTCAACATCTTTTTAGGTAGACTATAAAAACCAATTTTGGCACCTGGAGAAATTATGTAATTGATCCCCATAATTGAAGCCTTCAATTTTAGTTGAGTCAATTTTCTCTCTCAGTCCCTAAGATCTCTACTCTTTGTTGAGAAAGCCTAAAAGTAAAAATTGCTAACCTGAAGGAAGGAACATTTTTCAAATAATGTAGCCTTTTTTCTAAACTTAATTTTATCTATATTTGTCAAGTAATATGGTACTTCAGACAAACATAATACTTGATTCCTAGTTGTTGATCAAAGGACAAACAAAGATTTTGTGGATAAGTACTTATTAAAGGTAGTCATATACTTGTATTTGGTTCTAGAAAATATATCCTTAAATATCAATAAGAAAAAATTATTTGCACATTACAGGATCTTATAGGTTTTAATTGTTTGCCCAATATGCTCCTATTTTTCCCCATAATATCCCATAATACTTCTATCAAGAAATATATTACAAAAACTTTCTTCCTCACATAATTTCATTTCTTTCCCAAATAAACAGTAAGGATATTAGGGTATTAGAGACTTGATTGACTCAAGCTGAATTGATGTATTTAATTATGGTATTTGATTGTGGTATTTCTCCAGTTACCAAAAGATTCTAAGACAATATTTAAAAAAATGTAAAGTTGTACTCTTTCACATACTTTACTTTTGCATCAGTCAATAGCAGTCAAGTCGGGCAAGTCAAAAAATTTTGGCAAACAAGACTAAGTGTGGTCTGTAATAGAGCTAAATGGAATACAAGCAGATACAGTAATCATAAATAGTAAGTCAGTAGATATATTATGAAAGAAAATAGTATGCAGTGGAGTGTAGAGGACATACCAATTTACAACTATTTTTTCATGCAAAAAAATGTATTTTTGCAAGAACTGGGACATGTCTACAGAGGGTTGTCATGATCAATGAATCAAATGAATGTATCGTGTCAAGTTGTCAATTTCACACCATTTTTCCAGTGCAACAATACCACATAAGTGATTTTGCAACTTCTGAAACCCATCTTAGACTCTCTTAAAAACTTTTTAATGCTATGTCATGGACCTGGAATTTGTTCCAGATGAGGCAACAAAAAGGGTCCAAGTTGTTGGCACTCTAGAGAGGGTGACAACAAAGTCTTTCAAATACATACTTAGTAGGGTACTTTTGTGGTATCATTCTACTTACTATGGTGCTCTTAAGTATGTAATACGAGTAAAGGACTAATGTACAATTACTCGTATCATTCATCAGTCAATTAATTACTCCTACATACGGCCGACTTACGACGCGACGCGACATTATTTACGAGATAGATAGAGCGAGAGAGTAGGTAGATCTATATTAATAGCACTAACTCGAAAAATCGACTTTTTTGCCCTTTAACTAAATCCTTTTAAATAACTTCTACCATTTTAAGACAGTTTTTATGGAGGACGGTACACACAGTTCAGGGGGCACACTGGGAGGGTGTCCTTTTCGAAAACTTTTTTATGTTTATTTGTACCTTACTAAACAATATTTACTTAAAGCAAAGATAGTACTGTTAAATAAACCTCTATCACAGCAGGTGAAAATTTTTTCATCAACCATATTTATCAAAGAAAGTCTGTAACTATTTAACTTTCCAACATAACAATACCTATGCCTGTGCCAATGTAGTACATGATCATATCAATGCCACTAATTAACATAGAAAAGAAAACTATGCTAAAAGAGAAGACAGATATCATTGTATCATGATGTAAGTCTAAGCTAAGTATTTTAGTCCAATAAAAAAACAAATTTACATTGGACAAACAGCATGTGAAACATTTGTCATCAACCAAATCTGATTAATTTCTTACCAAAGCAAGTCTGCAACTATTTAACTTTCCAACATAATAATATGCCTATGTCAATAGTACATGATCATATCATTGCCACAAATTAACATAAAAAATAAACTATGCTAAAAAAACAAAACTGTGTTTGTATCATTTAAGTCTAAGCAAAGTATTTTACCTTTTCAATGAATCCTTTTCATTAACTTTTACTTTTTAAAACAGTTTATTAAAGAGGACAGCACATGCACTTCAGGGGGCACACTGGGCGGGTGTCCTTTTTGAATAGTTTTACACACCTTTTTGTATGAAACAAGGCATGCATAAAACTAAGAAACTGATAAATTAAAGTCTATCACAGCACATACAAATTTGTCATGGACCAAACCTTATTAATTTCTTACCAAAGGAACTCTGCAACTATTTAACTTTCCAACATAATAATACCTACCTGAGCCTGGGCCATTGTAGTGCATGATCATATCATTGCCACTAATGTAATAATAATGATGCAATTTGCAACATCAAAATTGGAATCTTGTGAATCTCCGACTGATCTCCGACTCCGCCTGTAAATATCCGAACCTAAAAGAATACGGATGCAAGCTAATGAACTTGAGCGATTCGTTTAAAAACCTCATTATCCTGTTGAATAAGTATGAAGAAAATCTTTTTTGTGCCAAGTAGGATTATTTATTTACTTATTTAGAATCTTTCTGATTCTTCCAAAGACCAAAAAGATCGCGCCATCCTGCGCCATCTTCTTTCATAGAATAATAATATGGTATTGTAAGTATCTCCTTGTGTGCGTGTGCTTGCGTGTGTTGTCTTGGTGTCGTCATTGATGGCGTTGGCAGCAACGAACATGACACAAAAGGCGGAAATCCACATGTTCCATCCAACCTGAAAAAAATGATGGCATCATCATTCCTCCATCCATCAAGATAAGTCTCAATTTCGCCTCCCTTGCTTTAAATCAATCGAAGCTGTTGGCTGCGGGGGCTTGGAGCTGCTTTGAGGCCTTTTGAGGCACTTCTAGCACACTTCCCAACTTGTTGTGTGTTGTGCCATTGTCGAAACTCGAAACCTGAGCGAGAGGACATCCCACCCGAATACCTGATTCCACAGTCCGCGTGACCATCCACCATGGTAGAATTCGGACTCAAACTCGAAGACAACAAGGTAGACGAATGGTCCGACAAATACATTGACTACGAAAAATTAAAAACCGTCCTCAAACGCGCGAAAAGCGGTGCCGAATACCGCGATGATTTGAAGAAACGTGCGTCCAATGCGGTGGTAGCAGAGGTGACGGAGCTGAGACGATCGAGGTATGGGGAGCGGGAGGCGAAGGAGGAGGCAATTGAGATTGTGGCCAAGGCCAAAGCTGCTGCCACTGACGCCCTTGGTGGCGGTGCTGGTGCTGCTGGTGCTGCTTCATCGGCGTCAGTGGCGAGTGCACCCCCTTCGACAACTGTAACTTCTACACCTTCGGCACTGTCGGTGGCAACAGCAGCAGAAGGGGCAGCATCGGCCCCAGCTCACGATGGGAGGCACATTTCTCACCCACTGGAAGTCCCCGTCCCCAGCGCTCATTCTCAACCCACCATCCACCACTCCAACACCACCGGGGCAACGGGGACGATGGCAACGGACACTACGCCCCTTTTGATCTCACGACAGAGTAGTAATCAAAGCCTTCAGAGTATAAAGAGCAATATGAGCGGGACATCAAATACACCTACGGCTGCATCTGTATCTTCTGGAAGATTGAAGCGAGGCAACAGCTGGACGTTGCGAGTGACTTCTTATCTGGGATTGGCGGATGATCGGTCGTTATTACTTCATGCGTATGATGATGCAGATGAAAAATTGGATTTATTTAAAAAGGCTTATGAAAAGGAGGTGAGATTTGTCGTGGCTTTGAGAGTCTCGGTCCTGTTTCTTTGCCGAGTGTTGAGTGACGAATTCAAGTCTGAGTTAAATTTTTATAAACGCTGTTTTATTGATGTGTTCGCTCTGATGTGCTGCTGCGCTGCATGATGAAACATCGAGTATTTTAATGCATTGTTTCATGCCAAAATTACGACATTTTTCTAAAACTAAAACCAAAATCTAACCATCCTCTCATCTTCATCAGCTCAAAAAAGTAAACGACTTTTACCGCGATCAACTCTCTGACACCTCCCAGCGAATGGAAGCCCTCATTGAAAGCGTTGACACCTCCCGTGCCTCCTTTCTTAAAAAGAAGCGGCATAGGCAGACCCAATCGTTAATGGAATCCGTGAAGAGTGTGTATAAAAATATGTTGAATACCAATAACTCCAATATTCCTGGAAGGAGGGACAGTCTCCTGGGTTCATTATTTCAAAACCGAGAGGAGGATTTGACACTTTCTCATTTGAAAGAGGATTCTTCGGGAGATATCATGGAAGATTTAGAGGAATTGTATGAAGGGGGTGGAGAGCAGCAGAATGATTTGGAGTATAATTCAAAAAAGGGACTTTATAGGAGGACTTCGTCAGATAAAAAGAAGGGCTTGGATTTGGTGAGGGAGGCAGATTCGATTAAGAGAGCAATTGCAGATATTTATCGGACGGCAAAGCTGTTGCATAATTTTTCTATCATGGTGAGGTTGCCGTTGTATTTCATTATTCATTGTTTGATGTAGTGCTGCGCTTTTTCATAGTCTTTATTTTTCTCAACAAGAATGCTTATGAATCACTATGTTTTTCTTTGTCAATCTACCTTGTGATAAAAGAATTACACAGGCTTTGTGAAAATTGCAAAAAAGTTTGATAAAACTTTCCCAGAACACAACGGCATGTTCAAGGGGCAAATCTGTGATGATGGCAAGAAAGCCGAACAGCTTGCTGCTAGAGTGGTAGGCACACTCACCTTCGTTCGAAGATTGATTGGTTACGATGCATTATTTTCTAATTTTGTGCATTATTTCTCTCCATATTCTATGCCTTGACATTCAGGAAGGGATGTATGCCAGATGGTTTTGCGACGGTGACATTCGCGAGGCCCAAGCTCAATTACTCTCCAAACGAGGGGACGGCCTCATGATGGACTGGACGCAACTCCGTCTAGGCTATCGACTTGGAATGTGCTCTATTTTAGCCCTATGGGTAGCCTGGGACTGTGTATGGGGACAATTTGCCAAAGGAGAAGTGTCGATTGGCGGAAGAAGTGCCTTTCCTGTATTCCGTGGCTGTTTTGGATTGTTGTCATGGCATTGGTTTTGGGGGATGGCTGTTTATGTTTGGACGAGGTACCGAATCAACTACATTTATCTTTTTGATTTTGATCCAAGGATTGTTGATACTCCAATTGATATTTTCAATGATGCTGTGGATGAGACTCTTGTCTTTTTGATATGCATGTTGATGTATTACAAGGTATGTGGGATCAGTAATTGTTAGAGTTGTTTCTCAGAATCTGTCTCACTTTTCGTCCGCCAACTCCAAAATCATGATAGGCTGGGGCTAATGACATGCCGCAAATCGTGCCACCGGGTGCCTATCCTATGATACTCGTTATATACACTGCAAAATGCCTAATTTTTCCGTGGAAGATAAGAAAGCCACTCTGGGTTGCCATTCAACAAGTTTTATCCGCTCCCCTTGTGTCTCCAACTTTCTTCTTAACATATGTTGGGGATGTTTTCACAAGGTGGGTACAGCTTGATCATTTCTTTCCGTTGGCTGACTTTTTAAGACATCTATGAATCATAACTCTTGTCTTTTCCTTGAAACCCAAATCATAGTATGGTAAAAGTATTCCAGGACCTTTTGTGGACAGTCTGCTTTGTTGTGTCTGGTGACTGGATTCTCTCTGAAACAAAGCAGGAAAAGCATCATGCTGTTCACTTGTGGGCTCAAAGTTTTTGGTATAAAAATGTTGCCATTCCTTTGATTTGCATGTTTCCGTTGTGGCTCCGCTTTAACCAATGCCTTCGAAGATATTTGGACACTGGAAAGAGATTTCCCAACTTAGCGAATGCCTTCAAATATGCTATGTCGCAGTCCGTCACTCTTTTTGGTGCATTCCATCCCCTTTACTTGATTTATAGCGAGGAAGAAGAAAAAAATATTTCTCTTATTGACGACGACGTCGAAGAGGTTGATCTTGTCATTGGTAGTACCAGACGGTCCAATTTATTTCAGTATTTTTGGATGGGTTTGTTCATTGCATCATCCCTCTACAGCTTCTGTTGGGATGTTTATATGGACTGGGGTTTAGGGAGAAGAGAATATGGTGAGGGGTTGTTGATTTGCCACGCATCATCTTCCACTTTGAAATTTGCTTCACATTTGTGGATCTGTTATTCTACGAAAATGCGAAGGATTTCTTGGCCCCAGGTTAATGTTTCCGAGGAGATTATACTACTATCTGGTAATGGTGGTTGATTTGATTCTTCGTTTCATGTGGGTTTTAACTTTGATTCCGCCACAATCAGGTAAGAGTTTCCAGAGGCATTTGGCATTATCGATTGATTCTTAAAAGGACAAAATTAATTCCATTTTGCTCAAACTCTTTTATTAGGTGCCAAGTTTGAGCTTCCTGCCTATTTATCATCGATATCTATGACATTGGAACTATTCAGGAGAACTATTTGGAGCTTTTTCCGCTTAGAGCATGAGCACCGTCAAAATACCGAGGGTTACCGAAGGGTGGGAGTTGTGCCTCTTCATTTCAATACCGGACATAAGCACAAATACAACGAAAGGCATTGGGTTGGATGGAGAGTGTTGGTAGAAATTGCGGTCGTGACTTTCATCGTGGTTGCAATTAGTGCGTTTAGTGTCATTGCAGCACAAAGAGCAACGCACAAAGAACAATTTACTTTCCCTTTCAAACAGACTTCTGTAGATCTTTGATTCGTCACTGGGATCGAAGTGGAACTGAAACTTGAAATTGTTGATGTTACTTAATGCAGTCTTGATAATTATTTTAGCTGCTGACCTTGAATAAATGTGTGATTTTTGAAACCATTGATGTGACGTCAATTGATTTTATTCAACTCAATGAAAATAACCAAGAGGTATCTGGCAATGATAAGCGTAAGTGACAAAAAAGTCATTTTCATTTTGACTGTCTGCATCAATAAAAATTAAAAGATTTGGTATTGTATCAACTGATTTGGTACGTTTGAATTAAACTAATCATTAGGCATCCGGCAACGATACAAACGTGTGTCAAAGAAGATGAGTCCTCAGAAATAATGCCCAAGGCACTTTAATGTTTGATCAGTTCTCCTTTGTGTAAGTTCTTGTCCAGTGCAAGTGAAATAAATTTTGGAGTCGATCCATTTAGGATGCAATAGACAAGTATGATAATTTGGTTTGTGGATATTATCACGGCTCTGACATCTAATTAGCTCTCTCTAATCACCTTCGCCGACATGGCTGTGTTTGGAGTTAGATGGCAAATGAATATGTTTTG
>JALLOT010000185.1:0-24379 GCA_036939595.1 Thalassiosira livingstoniorum | reverse complement strand
TGTATTCCACATCAGTGGGCCAGAAAAAAGGCCAAAGGTCTTTTTTTTAGCCCACTGATGTGGAATACAAAGGTGTAAGACTTCTTATAGTAGTTGCATTTTTCGACCCCTTCCATTGGAGTGTTGCCAAATCTAACTTCAACTCTGTATGTAAGCATACTTTCATGGACCTCTTGCTCTCAGTAATGAATGAGCAATGGGAAGCCAAAGGTTGCACCAATTGATACAACATTTCCTTGGAGCAAATATTCTAATTCTCCTGTACACTGATATTTCTTTTTCAAACAACCAATCGGCACGACCACCATCTCCACAACCTCACAACAACTAACACTGACAATGGTAGTGCTTTGTTTTTTAGAAGGGCAGTGCTTTGTTCTCCTGACCAGCCACAAAAGCAACATCATCATGCTGCCGTTGTCATGCTGTTTGAAAAATGGTATTGTTGTGTTGATGGGGTCCAAGAGAACCTTGCAAAAGCCCCCCCCCCCACATCATTATTTACTTCATTGTGAGCATGGTAGTCCTTGAGGTTTCCCCCCAAACCTCTGAGGTGTTTTTTTGTATTGGGTGGGATTGCACACTGGGGTAGTATGCTGGTGTGTACTTGGCAAGAAACTTGCCTAGTTTGACAGTGATATGACCCAAAAATACTTTGTTTCCTAAGCTTTTAATTCATTCTTCTTTGTTGACAATGCAAAAAGGTTCCAAAATGGGAGTTGGATTGGGATAGATTGAATTCTCACATCCCAAATCCATCAAGATTCTGATGCAACATCATTGACAATGACAACAATATCTGACATGGGACAAGGCCAATGTCTTTGTAGGTGTTTGCGGTGTGTTGAGTGTGATGGCAGTGCAGCTGGATTGAAGGTGAGAAATGCTATTCTTTTCAGACCTCTTTGACTGGTTCATTTGTTAAGATTTCATGTTGTGCCATGGAGCTCTGCTCAAGGCTCAAAGAACGGTTCCAAGAATTTGCATTGCATCAAACTCGGTGTTGTATGATCATTTGCTCTATCACTTCATGACAAACAATTACCATCAAAAATGGAGCACAAAGGAATGTTTCATGTCATCAGCGTGAAGATGAGTTGAAAACACATTTGCTTTCAACAGAGACAATCTTCCAAAAATGTAAACGACCCAACAATCAACTCATTGGATGGTTGTGATTGATAACCATCCATGACAACATGCATCAACAAGAAGGGTGGTACTAAAGGACTGGCTCACTCAACAACACAAGCTAGGGTTGACACAAGGATTATGGGGATGTGTGTGCAGCATATTTGGACAGGAAACAAAAGCAAATCATTGGCAATGAGAGCAAGACAAGGGGGAGGTTAAACTTTAAAATTTTAGTTCTTGTTCAATTGTTGATATGTGTTATTTCTTTTGTGCTCACTTTAAAGAGCTGGGGACTGAGAAATGTCTTCCCCGGCACTAATACATGAATGTGAAATATAATTCAATCAATTAGAGAAAATTTAGATGGTGTTACATTTGTCTTAGTAACGGCTCCAAAAGAGGCAGAAATCGCCATGGTTAGCTGTTTTGGGCTGTAGGTAAGTTAGTTTGTGGTTGTTTTACTAGCTGAAAATATGCTCTAGTACATTGTTAGAGGTACACTTTTGATTGATGCAGTCAGGAGGGCATAAGATTGAAGTTGAAGGTGAGAAAACAATGTGATCAAAAAGCATTGATTAGGTCCATATGTGGACCCACATTAAAAACTACTAAGAGATAAAAAAAGATATGCAAAATTTCAGCCAATAAATTAAATAGTTTCAATTACATTTATAGCTCATCAGGTGTCTCCCTGTATTGTTATATGTATAATTGTCCTACAGATTGTCCCGCTCAGTTCAGTCCCGCTCTGTCAGACTTGTCCCCCACGGAAACAATAGCTAAAATGAACACAGCACAATAACCAACAGCAAAGATAATGACAAAACCATGTGGGTAGATTGATGGGTGTACTATAAAAAGTTAGGGTGAGGACAAAGGATTCAGATACAATATCCATGTTCTTAAAATAAGAAAACAGTAGTGGGTGGTGGCAATCATTTGTAATTTTTCATGGTAAAAATGACACAATAACAATGAAATAGGTGGCAACAACTATTTTTTTGCTTTGGCCTTCATTCCTATTGTTCTTCTTTGTTGCTTTCAGAAATAATTTTTTTTAATTTCAAAACATGTGAAAATTTTTTCTTCAAAACAGTTACAGACTGTTGAATTGATGAACTCCAAAAATTAAAAAATATTTGCCATACCCTTTTTGCCTTCAAAAAATGAATTTATCTCCTGCTCAGACAGTGTTTGGTTAGAGTGGTTAGCAAGTGTTGTGCGAAAAAAGGGGTTCTGTAGAAGGGGATAATGTGGTAGTTGAAAAAGCATGTGTGTGTTCAATTTGAATTAGGGAGTAGAGGGAGCTTTATTTTTTGGGATGCCCATAACTTTTTTTGCCATTGTTTCGTCGGAGTAAAATTTGGGTAAGGCTATTATATATTCGCTAAATGCACTCGTGGGATTTTAGTTTAGTACGTAAAATGCATATATTTTTGTTTTGTGATTCAATTATTCTTTCTCGCTATCAAATTATGTGACATCTCGACTCCATTAAGGCTCAGTGAAAGTGCGTTATTAGTAGCAAAATGCGTGACAAATTGCACAAATTATGAGTCTTCTATCATTATTCAAAATGTGAGTTTTATTAATGTGCGAAGTAAGAAAATGAATTTTGTGTCATGCGTTTGTTAGCACTTGAAACACCAGCAACGTAATGAGTTCAAGAGAAGTTTTTACGATTTGAATCAAACGCCAACTGAACAAAATAAGTTGAAAGTTCAGTATCGCCCGCATAACATATGCTGTAAACAAATGCAGCATAACATATGCTGTAAGCAAATGCTACATAACATGTGCTGTAAACAAATGCAGGGGGAGTGATGGGATTCGTCAAAACAACTTCTGCGCCTATTTCATTGCAACTATCGTCCTGTGCTCTTTCAATTTAAACCTTTCGCTCAAGTTTCTTTCTGGCAGCAGCTGCTGCCATTGCTGCAATGCCCATCGGCATTTCAGTTTTTTCCTCTCGAGAAACAATTTCTTCACCGGTTTCCTCGTCATTATCACTTGAAATATTGCCTGTAGCTAATGTTGCAACAATTTCTTTGTCAGTGCTGGCTTTTGATATATCGAGATCTTTCGAAGTTTCTAATTCAGCAGTCGCAGGGGAAATTGGATCAGTTGGTAATTCTGATAATATAGTATCTTTGGTTTTTTGAAAAGCGAATGATTCTTCAGTAGAATCTCCTGAATCTAGTCGATCTAAGCTTTTTTTCAAGGCAGCAGCGGCTGCAGCTTTTGCAGCAACAGAAGCTGCGGCCATGGCTGCTATATTTATTGCACCACTGCCAATGGCTTGCGAGTTCCGATTGTCTAATGCAGGTGTAGATGCAATGTCGACAGCGGTATCAGCTGTATTTGACACACTTGACATGTCACCTCCAGGTTGCAACGTATTTGGAACTTTGGTATCAGTTGCAGTAAGTACTGCAATTGGGCCCATGCTTTCTTCAGATTCAGGTGGGAAAGTAGTTTTCCTGCGGTTGTTGTTAGCTTCTCCTTCAGTGATAACGTTACCTTCCAAGGCCGGTACTTGTTTCTTTGAACCTGGTTCTACTGGATCATTTACTACATCAATCGTTGGAAGATACCCATTGCTACATTCTGCCTTGTTCCCTTTGTTTTCCTTTTTTTCGTTGGAAGTTTCATGAGAGTTGGTTGCCATTGAGGTTGTAGCTGATACATCTACTGAAGCAATTATTGGGGGTCTTGGGACCTCATTTTTGTTAGTCGAATTCGTTGTACCAGAGTTTGCTTCTGCTACCACCATTGATGAAGAATTTTTCGGGAGGATAACTGAATCAGGGCCGAAAATCGAATTAAGTACTTCGGTTGGTTTCGGACTCCCATCCGCAGCAGAAGTCGCCTCAGTACTCATTAGAACACCTTCGCGTCTACTTACACGTGTTTCTGATGTACTGGCTGCGTCAACGTCCTTGTTATCAGGAAACTCCGGTGTTCCCGCTGCTGTTGTCGCACCGGCAGTTACTTCATGGCTCGTTCCATTGCTATTAGACCATAGAAAATCATGATGATCAGAATTGCTTACAGGTTCTGTTTCAGTTGGTTTTGGCATCGTTGCAGCAGCTTCCGCAGCATCCATGGCTGAAATATTCATGGGACAAGCTTTATCACGACTGTCCTCAACTAATTCTTCTTCAGATGATGTTGGTATTCTAGAATCAGCAGCTGCTGCTGCCGTTGCTGCAATGGTCATTGGGCCACCCGACGAGGACGATGCCATTGACTTCGGCTCTTCAGTTGCTCTTGGCATCCTTGATGCCGCTGTCGTAGCAGCCACGACTGCAATATTCATGGGACTAACTTTATCGCCACTGTCATCAGCTGACTCTTCAGAGGCCATTTCAATTTCTCCTTCAGATGATATCGGTATTCTAGAAGCAGCAGCTGCTGCTGCCATTGCTGCAATGCTCATCGGGCCACCACCCGACGGGGACAGCACCGTTGACTTGGGCTCTTGAGTTACTTTTGACTTCCTCGCAGCAGCTTCCGCGGCAGCCATGGCTGAAATATTCATGGGCGCAACTTTTTCACCACTTTCCTGGGATAATGCTTGAGAGACATTTTCATTTTCTTCCTCGTGTAATTTCGGTTTTCTTGAAGCAGATGCCGCTGCTGCCATTGCTGCAATACTCATTGAGACATCACCCGACGAGGACGATGCCATTGACTTGGGCTCTAATGTGACTTTCGGCTTCCTCACAGCAGCTGCCGCGGCAGCCATGGCTGCAATATTCATGGGTTCAACATTATCACCACTTTCCTGAGAAAATGATTGAGAGACATTTTCGGTTTCTTCCACGGATAATTTCCGATCTCTTAAAGCGGCTGCCGTTGCTGCCATCGCTGCAATGCTCATTGGGCCACCACCCGACGAAGACAATTTTGTTGACATTTCCCTTACCGAATCTTCAGTTTTCTTTGATTTGGCAGCCGCCGCAGCAGCTGCCATTGCTGCAATGCTCACTGAACTACCAGGAGGAGCAGAGGCGGCCACAGAACCATCACTATCCGCTGATTTTGGTTTCCTAGCAACAGCTGCTGCGGCAGCCATCACAGCAATATTCATTGGGCCACCACCTCCTGCATCTCCCTCTTTACTGTCAGTTTCAGCATCATTTTTCGTCTTTGATTTCGCAGCCGCCGCAGCTGCCGCCATTGCTGCAATATTGATCGGATCACCAGCAGAAGCAGAGGCAGTCATTGAATCATTACTTTTTACTGGTTTCCGTTTCCGAGCCACAGCTGCTGCAGCAGCCATCGCAGCAATATTTAATGGACCACCACTTCCTGTATCTTCCTCCTTGCTCTCAGCTTTAGGGTCCTTTTTCTGCTCTGATTTTGCAGCCGCTGCAGCTGCTGCCATTGCTGAAATATTCATTGGAGAATCTTTTGACTTAGAAGCAGAAGCTGCTTCCGCCATTACTGCAATATTCATCGGACCACCAGCAGGAGTAGTGTCATTGACAGAATCATCACTTTCAACTGATTTCGGTGTCCTAGCAGCAGCTGCCGCGGCAGCCATCGCAGCAATGTTCATTGGACAACCACCTCCACTTTCTCCCTCTTGCCTGTCAATTTTGGCGACTTTTGTCTTCTTTGACTTAGCAGCCGCCGCAGCTGCTGCCATTGCTGCAATACTCATTGTTCCACCAAGAGGAGCAGAGTCGGTGACAGAATCCTCAATTTTCACTGATTTCGGTTTCCTAGCCGCAGCTGCAGCGGCAGCCATCGCAGCAATACTCATTGGACAGCCACTTCCTGCTCCTTCTTTATTATCAGTTTCGGCGTCCTCGACCTTCCGCGCCTTGGCGGCCGCAGCTGCCATGGCTGCTATGTTAGGACGGCTTTCACTCCCTGAGTGGCTCGCCTGATCCTTTTTTCTTGCAGCTGCAGCGGCCATTGCAGCAATTCCACCATTTGGTGGGGGTGTGCCTTCAACTGTTTTTGCTGGAATTCCTGAGAGAGGTAAATCACCTTTCTTCTGATCATTACTGGATTCTGCCACTGATATTAATTCAGATAACATGCTTGAACGAGCATCAGATGATGTCTTCGATTGATACCTCTGTACTCTTGCGCTCCGCCTATTGGCTTTTCTGAAGGACGCATCATTCGAATCACCATCGTTCTCTTCATTGTTTCTCGGTGGGGTTGTGGCAGGGAAAAAAACATTTGGTTTCGTAGATCCAGGGGATGTTGCCGGGAAAAAGCCAACATTTTTTCTTGATCTGGGACTGGTTGGGGACTGGGCCTTGTTTCCGATAGACGCGTCTATTTTTGATTTGTCTGAACTTTTTGATTCAAGCTCATCATTACCTGCCAATTGAGTATTCTCGGTTTTAGGCGAAGTGGGTCCTGCGAATGGGTCAGCGAATTGTTTTCTTTGCAGAGACAAAGAATCTTTCGGGTTTTTCTCTAGCTTCTCGTTATCAGTTCCATAGGTATCAGGCCCGGCAAACGGATCTGCATTTTGTTTTCTTTGTCCTGATAAGTCCAATACGCCCTTGCTTGCACTCTGTTCTTTCTCTTTTGTCAGCTGTTTTGAGGCATTTTCAATTGCTTCGTTGTCTGCAACAGCCTCGGAAACAGCGTCTGCAACCTTACCCACTGAAGAAATTAACTTCACAGCTTTCTTTGCTGCTTCTTTAGCACGTTGAGCAGCAGCTTTTTTCTCCTCTGCTGCCTTCAATGCTTCAAGCCTTTTCACAACTTCCAATGCCGCATCAAAAGCAGCGACAAATTTATTCAAAGTACCAAAAAAGTCTGTACTAGTCATGGCTGGGTCTTCGCCGAAATATGTTAGTACTCCCTTAAAATTTTCTTGAACTTCTTCAGTTCGGTCGAGTGCTTCTTTTGTTCGTTTTTCGGCGTATGCAACAAACTTTTCCATCTCTGTCATGTCAACAGGCTCTGTTTGATTGTACATATGGACACCCTCAATGTCTTTGATCTTGGTCTTTTGCTGACGTAGTCTGTCAAGTGCTGATGAATTAGGTGAGGGAACTTTACCTTCTCTCATCCGTTTACCCTCTGCTATTGCAGTTTCTTTCACACTTTTCAGCTGTTCGATCAAATCTTTCAGCTCTGTCATCAGACCTTCCACAATCACATTTTCAGCTGGACCGATTGAAGGCATTTCTTCGTGAACATTAAGCAAGTCAGGCTCATTTACTTTGACGAGTTTCACCAAGTATTGGAGGACACTTGTCTTTTTATCGAATGCCTTTGCCTGTGGATCGCAATTGATGAGGAGTTCCAATGATAAGTTACGACAAAGAAAGCATTATGTAAGATTTCCAATGAGCATACCTCGTCCAATTTCAGCAGAGCGTCGAGGGTAAAGCCATGCGCTACCCTACCGCTTCCTCCTGTATTGATCTGATTTCCAAGCATCAAAATCATAGCCATAAGCTTCCTTAGGCGGACTGACTTTTGCACTTCCTCGCAAGCATTGATTAACATTGTAACCCCAGCCATGAGCTCGTTCAACTTGTGGTCAAATTGATACTTAAAGAGCATACATTCAAACTTTTCATCTGCCATGTCAACGTTCATCATAGCCAGCATATATTTTTCACAAGCGCAAAAATCATTTATTGCAGCTTCCCTAGCTTCATCCGATGCAGATGCATTTTTTACATACTGGTCGATAGCAGCCTTTTCTTCTTTATTAGGAAGGAATTCTCGAAGCGCCTTCAGTTGCGTGTCATCAAGTTTCCCGGAGTCCCTTCACCACGTTCAAAATGAGGAGCAGAAAAATTAGGGGGACAAATGCAGAAAAAAAATCTGAGCAGTCGCAACCTAGCTTACATGTTATTCACCATTTCTGCCAAAACAGAAAATTCAATTTTCAACCTTGCCAGAATGATTCCACCGTTCATCCCACGTTTGGCATCAATTACTTGAACACTCTTTTTTTGTTTGGCTGCAGCAGGTTTTTCACTCTCGACCTTCTTTTTATCCGCTGGGTTTGAGGTGTCAGTAAAGAGACTCTCGAACTCATCTTGGTCGACCTTGAGAGACTCGAAATCAAACGATCCTTTTATCATTGACCACAGAGAGTTGTCATCAATCTTCGATTCTTCGATTGGGCTCCAGTAAATTTTCTTTCGCCTCACTTTTGGCTTTTTCTTTTCCTTCACAGGCGACTTCTTTTTCTTGACCTTTCTCGTTGCCATCGCCTTTTGATATTCTACTGACTTCTCTGGGTCTAAATCCATCACAGATGGATCAAGACNTTCTCGTTGCCATCGCCTTTTGATATTCTACTGACTTCTCTGGGTCTAAATCCATCACAGATGGATCAAGACCATCCCGTTGCAGTGCATTTTTGACGGCTCCAACAGGAAGACCCTGAAAGTTGTTGTCAATTCGGTATATGTTGAAAACGTACACATCGAAAATTCTCTTTGCAAGTCGAAATAAAAGGGAACGTACCATTTTAAGCATTTTAAAATATTTCTGGTAAGTTGGATCTTCCTTCAAAGGAGGTCCTTTGTCTACTATTTCCTCTTCCTTGTTGAGTTGGCTTGCAACAGATTTTTCGGGGTCTAGATCCATGATTGATGGGTCAAGCCCGTCTCTTTGCAGAGCATTCTTCACTGCTCCCAAGGGAAGACCCTGAAACAAGAAAGATAACAAACATTAATGAAAAACTTAACAAGAGAAAACAATTACTAGTGTCGATCTTCTCACCATTTTCAACATTTTAAAGTACTTCTGATAAGTTGGATCTTCTTTCAGAGGTGGACCAGTGTCTTCGTCTTCTTTCATTTGGCTTGCAACTGACTTTTCTGGGTCAAGATCCATTATCTCAGGATTCAGACCATCTCTCTGCAGGGCATTTTTTACGGCTCCAAGTGGAAGACCCTAAAGGATGTGTGGTACATATTTCAACAAAGAGAGTGAGAAAAGAATTCCTGATTAGTTGTGAAAATCGAAAACGCAATCTTACCATCTTGAGCATTTTAAAGTACTTTTGATAAGTTGGGTCTTCTTTGAGTGGAGGGCCGGAATCTTCTTCAACTTCTCTCATTTGGCTTGCAACGGATTTTTCTGGGTCCAAATCCATAATGGCAGGATCTAGCTCATCTCTTTGCATTGCATTTTTGACGGCACCCATCGGCAGTCCCTGAGAGATATCCAAATGGCACGGCAATATTAATAATGCAACGATAGGCTCAATTAAGAATAATCTAAAAGAAAGCATGCACTTTACCATTTTCAACATTTTGAAGTATTTTGCATATTTTGGGTCATCCTTCAATGGTGGCCCATTATCTTGCTCATTTTTCATCTGACTTGCAACAGACTTTTCAGGATCAAGATCCATGATAACAGGATCAAGCCCATCTCTTTGAAGAGCATTCTTCACAGCACCAATTGGAAGCCCCTGCCGGTGAGAAACGAAGCATTATTACCACACGAAATGGATCAATAAAGTACATAAAAAAAGAATACAACCCTACCATCTTGAGCATTCGAAAGTATTTCTCATACTTTGGGTCCTCTTTCAGAGGTGGACCATCGGAATCTTCTCCTTTCAATTGACTTGCCACAGATTTATTTGGATCTAAATCCATAATGTCTGGATCGAGTTCGTCCCTCTGCATGGCATTTTTGACAGCGCCCACTGGAAGTCCCTGAAAATTGATTAAATTCAAAAGTCAGACGGTGATGAAACACAACTAAATAAATCAAAAAACACAAATTATGCTCACCATTTTTAGCATCCTAAAATATTTTTCATACTTTGGATCTTTGTTGAGGGGGACTTCAAGCGGTTGTCCTGATTTGCTCCCTTCGTCGGCAATAGATCCAGGATGAAGCTTCGAATCATTTTTCGGGGCTGCTTTTTTATCATGCCGCTGATCTTCGGCATTTGAACTCTTTCCTGCTACAGCCGCAGCAGCTGCCAATGCACCAACGATCATTGGACCACTAGCATCTTTTGAAACACGTTTTGGGGTTTCTTCTGAAGGATTTTTCGTCTTGGCAGAAGACGCGGCTGCTGCCATTGCTGCAATAGACGACCCTGGTTGTGATTCAATATTTTCAACCGACTTCTGCTTCTTCGCGGCCGCAGCTGCAGCGGCCATCACAGCTACGCTACTACCTTGATTAGTGCCAGAATCAGACGCACCTTCTGTTTTCTTTGATCTGGCAGCCGCCGCAGCTGCTGCCATTGCTGCAATATTGATAGGACCCCCAGCAGGAGCAGAAGGAATAACAGTATCATCGCTATCCGCTATTTTTGGTTTCCTAGTCGCGGCTGCTGCAGCAGCCATCGCAGCAATATTCATTGGACCACCACCTCCTGCAACTTCAAATATAGTGTCAGTTTCAGCATCCTTTTTAGTCTTTGATTTCGCAGCCGCAGCTGCCGCCGCCATTGCTGCAATATTCATCGGACCACCAGGAGGTGCAGAAGAAGTGGCAGAATCCTCTCTTTCAGCTGATTTCGGTTTTCTAGCCGCAGCTGCTGCAGCAGCCATAGCTGCAATATTCATTGGACCACCACTTCGTGCACCTTCCTCTTTACTCTCAGTTTCGGCGACCTTTTTCTCCTTTGACTTAGCAGCTGCAGCTGCTGCTGCCATTGCTGCAATATTCATCGATCCACCAGCAGGAGCAGAGTCAGTGCCAGAATCCTTACTCTCCGCTAATGTTGGTTTCCTAGTCGCAGCTGCTGCAGCAGCCATCGCAGCAATATTCACTGGACCACCACTTCCTGCCTCTATTTTGGCAGTTTCATCGTCCTTTTTCTTCTTTGATTTTGCAGCCGCAGCTGCCGCCGCCATTGCTGCAATATTCATCGGTCCACCAGCAAGAGTAGTGTCAGTAGGACTCTCCACTAATGTTGGTTTCCGAGCCGCAGCTGCTGCGGCAGCCATCGCAGCAATATTCATTGGACCGCCATTTCCTCCATTCTCCTCTTTCTTGTCAGTTACAGCGTCCTTCTTCTTCTTTGACTTAGCAGCAGCAGCTGCTGCCGCCATTGCTGCAATATTCATCGATCCACCAGCAGGAGTGGTGTTACTGGCTGAATCCTCACTCTCCGCTAATGTTGGTTTCCGAGCCGCAGCTGCTGCGGTCATTGGACCACCACTGCCTATATTTTCCTCTTTATTGTCAGTTTCAGCGTCCTTTGTCTTCTTTGATTTCGCCGCTGCAGCTGCTGCCATTGCTGCAATATTCATTGGAGAACCAGAAGGAGTAATGTCAGTGACAGAATCCTTAATCTCCGCTGATTTTGGTTTTCTAGACGCAACTGCAGCGTCGGCCATCGCAGTAATATTCATTGGACCACCACTACCTGCATCGTCCTTTTTACACTTAGTTTGAACGTCCTTTGTCTTCTTTGGTTTCGCAGCCGCTGAAGCTGCTGCAGCTGCTGCAGTATTCATCGAACTACCAGCAGGAGCAGAGTCAGTAACAGAGTCATTACCTTCTGCTATCGTGTCTTGGACTGTTTGATCCAATTTATTCTTATCATTTCCTTCGGCTAACTCAGGCTCGACTCCATCATCTTTTTCATCGGCCAAAGTTCGATTTCTGGATTTAGCAGCTGCTGCTGCCATTGCTGCAATATTCATTTGATTTTCATTGGTAAAAGACTCTTTGTCATCCAGTTCTTCTTTTGGTTGTTCTTCAGTCGCAGCATCCATGGCAGAGCTCATGTCAGCATTACATTTTTTCTCATCATCCGCAACACGATGTTGCAGTGGCATATTTCCAGCTAAGTCATTGCCAGTCATATCATACGCTTCTGGAGACTCTAATCTTGGTGTATTGGAAACACTATTTAGTTCTGATTCTTTGGAACTCCCGCCACAAACGAGGTCTACACCACTTTCGGTAGTAATTAATTCATCAAGCGGCATTTTCACTGACCCATCAACTGTCTCCTCCACTCCATCACTTTGCATAGTTTCGCTGACCTTTTGCACTTTGTCCAATGACATTGTCGATTTGGTTGCGGCAGCTGCCAAACTGCTGTTAGCAACATGTTCTACAATTTGTTCGCCATCTATATCATCGCAAACGCTCTGCACAACCACGGCTTCCTCTTCAATGTCACTTGGGAGCGACTCCTGGGTTGTACTGTTCATTTCAACCTCCGCTTGAGAATCTACTACGTTTTCCTTAGTCTCATTTTTTGTCAAAGCAGCTGCCAGACTACTTTTGACCATTGGGGTTTCAATAACAACGATATCAGAAGATTTCGATGAATGTTCCTCGGGTGATTTTTCATCCAATGCCTCATTTTCAATTTTTGTTGCTTCCTCGTTTGTCTCAAAGTCAGAGGTATCGGCATCCTTTTCAGGTTGATCGTTTAATGGAGTTTGTTTCACTGCCAAGCTTTCTTTTGGTGCTGTTGAAGCAGCTTTGGCAGCGGCTGCTGCAAGACTAGATACGCCAACCTGGTTTGTCTGCACTGTTGGCAATAGTTCCAAATCTGGTGGTTCCTTTTGAACGACATGTGGTGCTTCGAGCTCTGCCTCAATCTCATCAGCATGTTCACCATCATTTATTTCTTTTGTAGCCGATAACAGTTGTTCCTCTTTCTTTGCATCACTAACTTCCTTTGCTGGTTCACCGTCAAAATGTCCAGCCATGAGCACAGCCCCCGTAGAATTGAAACTCTCCAAATCTGACATGGCCGCCAAACTAGGAGCCTTACTAGGCACACTTGAAACCTCTGACGAATTCCGACTACTTCCCTTTTGAGAAATTTCCCGAAGCAATGATGATCTTAAATTGTCACCTGCCACGGACGATATGGAATTTTTAAGGCCACGAAGTCGAATGGCTTCTAATAGGGATGAACCTCCTTCAAATCCAATGTTTGATTCGGATCCTTCTCTACTTTGTTCGGTGTCACGAGACTCTCTATTACTGAGTAAATATGAAGAATTATAGTCATTTTCCGAAGTAGGATGTTGTTCATTGGTTGGAATATTTTTTTCTCCTGCCATCTCTGATGAAACTGCCAATGGGGCAGCAGATTCGTCAGTTGCTTCAGACATTTCAACATCAGCATCAGCACTAATACCAACACCAAAATCATGTTCCGCTGGATTTTCATCATGAGAAGCCTCCGTTGCAATTTCATTTTGTTTTGAAGTTGTACCTTCTTCATCATCGAGTCTAGATTGCGGGTGTGGCCGCATTTCATTTTGGCTCTCGTCCACCAAGTTGTCCGCTTTTGCATCTTCGTGCGATTGCGGTAAATTTTGTTGATCGGTTTTGTCACACATTTGTTCGTTCAATGATTTGCTTTCAATTGGTATTGAATCTGAAATGGCATGCTTTTCATTTTTAGAACCTAAACCAGTGTCTAAATTGCCACAATCTGGTCTATCCAATTGATTCTCAATATTGCCCTTTTTTCCATCAAACACAGCTTTTTCCACCAATGGTTCTGGTAATTCATCATCCACATGTCCCCGAGGTGACAACTCTTGCCTCATGGAAGACATTGAACTTTGCAACGAATCCACCGAAGCGGAAGCTCTGAGTGACAATGAACTCCCCCCACGTTGTTCCTCCCCATCCGACCCAGCCACATCATTTTCTCCAACTTCCGCAACCATCCCCAAAATAGGTCGAAATAATCCCTCCATCAACTCTGCTTTGGCTGCACTCACGTCTCCATTGGATAACTGCAAGGCAATCAATTTAAAATCCACATCGGATTTGGAATGACAAAGATTAGTCAAATCCGTCAAATCTGGGTCCATTTCCAATTCTTCCTCCATTTCAAAAGCCAAGTGTGCCAAATGTGATTCTGAGAGCACTTTCCATCCTTTGAGAATGGCTTCGTTTCCTTCTAATAATTGGTTCCCGTGGTTTCCACCATCTAACCCACCGGGAATTATCAATTGCTTCTTTTTGCTACGACCAGGAGTTCCACCAAATCCACCATAACCACCCATGGCACCCATGGTAGTACCCATGCCCATGCCCAAATTGACACCCATTCCAACTCCAACCCCCAAACCACCACCCACAACTCCCTTATTCCCCTCACTACTACCAACACCACCCAAAACACCACCACCCCCATCCTCACCCACTCCCTCAAACACCAAAACCAACATGAAATCCTCCTCATCAAAACTCTCCGCATACCTCCTCATCATATCCACACTCCCCATCCCCAACTCCAACCTCCCCTCCCCCAAAAATTTGATCGAATTCACATACCGAAACAACACCTTGGTAGGATCATTCACCGAATTGGCATCCGTGGCGAACTTCCCACCAAAGCGGCATACCAATGTAAAATCTCTATGAATGACTTTGCCTATTTTGTAAGAGCCTTCTTCATCGTACCATTCGTTCATGGAGAGGTCTTCATCGCCGTATTCGTCGTCGTCGTGGGAGGAGTAGATTTGACGACGGAGGATATCGCCGTGTTCGAAAATGTCGATGCAGGGCATGTCATCGACTGGAACTCCTTGGAGGTGGACGGATTGGAGGAGGAGGGGTTCGGGATGGGGGTACTGTTTGTGGTGGACGACTTGGTCGAAGTTGGTGAAGAATTGACGTAGGCTGGGTGGTATGTGGCCCGACATGTCTTGCCTGTCTTGTCCTGAACTTTGTTTGCCGTCCTTACCATCTTTTCCGGGGATGATTCCCCGTCGTTCGCAGAATAATTCGAAGCCACTTAAGGAGGTTTCCACTTGGTTGCAAAAGCGGAGGTAGCAGGCCACTACTACTCCAGTACGAGTTTTACCGTTGGAACAGTAGACGCATGCCACTGTCGGAAGTGAGACACTCTCCTCTTTATTGTCAAATTGTGGCTCTTGTTGATTTTGTTGTTTCCCCTTCCCCTTGCGCTTCCTCCTCTTCCTCGACGAACTACTCCCCGGACTCCGCTTCCATCCCCCACTCCCCAACAACTCGGGTGGTATCTCCCCCTGCGGTATGGAAAGGTAGGCATGCAATGCATAGCATATTTCCATGACGCGGGAGACTGCCGGCGTTTGAGATGATTTGTGTGGGTTGTTACTGTTGTTGTTGCCGCTGTTGCTCATGCTTCGTGAATAGCTGGTGTTGGGATGACCATTGTGTCCATTATGAGTATGGGGATCTGTGGAAGAAATACTCTCATGCAACCCATGCAAACGGGAATTGAAATTTGTCAATTTCGGCGAACCCCACGGCAAATGCACCACTTGTCTCCCCAGCAGTAACAAGGAACGATCATCCACATCCTCATCGGATACATTGAATAATAAATATCGACGGGGGTGACGACGTTCGAGAAAGGTGGATAATTCTCCGGGATCATTGCCCTTGGATCGTTTTTTGGATTTCTTCATTGCCTTTTGGAGACTGCTTCCACTGCTCCCTCCTCCCCTGCCACTGGGGTCTGATGATAAATCGTCATATTTGGGACGAGGGGGTGCCATCCCCATAATTTGAGGAGTGATGTAATTCAAATCGAGTGAGCCGGGGACTCGTCGTTGGAGTTTTTCAATTTGTTTGAGTTTTTTGCTTGGATTGAATTTGGGGTTTTGGTTGGAAATAGGGTTGGGATTGTGATTGTGATTGTGACTGGGGTTGTGATTCGGGTCAGTATTGGGATTGGAGTTGGGGTTCTGATTGGGGTTGGGAGCGGGATTGTGGTTTGAGTTTGGTATTTGGTTGGGATTTGGATTATTGCTGGAGTTGGGATTCTGATTTAGATTTGGTTGGTTGGACAAAGATGCAGCATTTGTAATGGAATTAGCATTGTGGTGGTTGCTGTTGGAGTTGGTGTTGGTTTTGTTGGTGGCATCGTTTGTGTTATTTGCAGCATTTGCAATTTGAAGACTCGAACGACCAGAAAGACTGGACGATAGACTGGAAGACAGACTGGAAGACAGACTGGAAGACATTGCGGCAAGTGACGACATGGGTGGCTGAGGAAGTTCTGAGGGAGGAGAATCATTTTAGTCATCGTCTGCTTCTTCTCTATTACTGGTCGATTCTCCGTCTTCTCTTAGTTCTCTAACTCCTTTTTCGCTCGCATCGTTGTGTGCACCTTGCACAGCGTCTCCGTCATTTTCGTCATTCTCATCATTCTCGTCATTGTCGCCATTGCCATCATTGCCGACTTCGTCATCATCTAATTTTTCTCCTGTTTGGGTTTGCGATATTTCCTCTTGATCATGCTGTGGTTGTTGTTGGGGGTCCTTACCGCCATTGCTGTCTCCTTCGTCATCGATGCCTACTGTTTTGGATTGCGGTAAGCCCTCTTGATCATGCTCGACTCGTGGTTCAGGCTCAGTTTGTTGCTCGTGTTGTTGATCATGGGGATTCATTTGAGGGGTATCATGATCGTCATTATTTGTCGCCCTTTCATCACCAATGTTGGTGGTATCTGCTTCGGCGTGGTCGGTGTCACCTCCCGTACATTTATGTGTGTCGCTCTCCTCCTTTGTGTTATTTGTATCATTTGTATCATTAGCGACGTCAGATTGGTCATTCATAATGATATTAGTGTCATTGGTATCAATAGTTGGATTGGATTGGTTCGTTTGATTGACATCGCTATCATCCACATGCTTTTTCTCATCGGTCATTGCATTGTCATTGGATTGGGAGTTCATGGAGTCAATGGAGTCCAAAGAGTCCATGCTATCCTTCCGTTCCAATTTGATGGTGTCTGTCATGTTGGAATTTTGGAGAAGATTTGGTTCTGATGGATACCTTACTCTTTAGTGTGCCAAATCTTGGACACTTCGTCTCGACCAATTGTTGGACTCTTTGCTCTTGGGACGTTGCCGTTGGTTGACGCTTGGTTGATGGTTGGATGGTGTGCGTTAAGCCAGTTGCCTGTATGTGTGTTGCCTTTGCCTCCGAATATTCCTTCCTCTGGGCGGGTGACAATAACATGAATCGAATCCCGCTTAAATCGTGGGAGGGCTTCGACTGTTTACGGAGAGAAGGTTTGCAATTTGCAACAACATTTGCAATGGCGGAAAATGGCAGCGTGGTGTCGTGTTCTGGTTAGAAGGCAGGAACATCCCAAAGTCACGTTAAAAACGTGTCAAAATAAAAATCACGTGAATTTTAACCGTTTATTTATTTTATCACGAAAATTCGTGAAAACATTTTGGCGATGATCTAAGTAATAGAAAAACGATTTATTATTCAATTGGCACGCAGCAGCTCCGAGCTTCTTTCTCCTACTAAAAGAATTCAGCATTCCTACAAGTTAAGAATTATTTAGCATCATTAACTGTCACAGAGCTAAACCGCCTTATAACTGCCATTTAACGTATAAATGAGTACTAGACCCCTTAGAAGCTAATAGGACGAGTTATCGTAGCGTCAAAACTCGAAATCGTGCAAGTTTCGGTCACGTCACGCGAAAATCACGCATTTGAAAATCACATGACTTCGATCGTGCAAATGCATGCTGTTCATGCAAATCACCTCCATTGATGGGTGATTTGCATGCAGCTGCTGTGTCTGTGCAAAATCTTGAGATCCTTCCAATGCGCTCTGACTAAAATAGTACTGTACTATAATAATAATACTACTATTACCTACTACCACCATACAAACTTCTAGGACGACAGCGACGCCCCCTATCTCCACCACCATGACTATCAAAGGAGGATACGACGAAGTCACCGGCGAGTTCCTTGATGCCGCCACCATGGCCAGGCATGAGAGCAGCTTCACTAACAACAACAGTGCGCCAACTAGCATCGAATCTGCTTCGAATCTTGCACAGTCGAGCCATGATACCAATATGGAAAACGGCGACGATGGTCTACCGATATTGTGCTGCGCCAGCACCACGGGTTGCAAGGTCGTCGGCCAGCTCAACGTTGCTGGATCCCCGAAACGCTGTGGGAACTGCCAGCAACTGTACCACAACGTTCTAAGAATAAACTTCCAATCAAGGATAAATAAATATTATAAGCTTATTTGCTTTCACATGCAATGAATTAAAAATAAGGTTTCAATAGTTTCAAAATAGGAAAACAATTCCAAGGTTTTGCTCAATTGCGCTTTCAGCGACGAATGGAGAACTCGCTAAATAGGTAAACTGAATATTACCAATCGCCATTTCTCAATAATGCTCACACTCCCTCATGGGAATGTTTCAGTTTTACCAGCCAAGAATCATCTGTCTGAATTTAAGGAACTCTGCTTCCTCCAAAGGCTTAGTAAACAGATCGGCTAATTGTTGTTTGGTATCCACATAGCTGATGGTGATGCACCCATCTGGGTTGGATTGTGTCTTGACATGTTTGCGGAAGTGATGGTACTTCAAGGCAATATGTTTTGTTCTAGGCGTGAATTTTGGAGATTGAGCCATGGCAATGCACGATTGGTTGTCTTCATGGACATGGCACATGAATTTCGTCTGAGGAATGTGGAGTTTGAAGATGCAGTTGATTTCTTTCATCAAATTCATCAAAGGGATTGTTTCACGAAGTGCCATTGATAATGCGATGTATTCTGCCTCTGGTGTGGAGAGGGCAATCTCTGTTTGTAGTTTGCTTGCCCACAGAAGTGGCACATTTGCATAGAGAATCAAATAGCCTGTGCGTGAGTAGATTGTACTGGCATCATTGGCATTTTCAGGGTCCCATCCGCCAGCGAAGTCTGCGTCCACGTAGACAACTAAACCTTTAGTGCTGTCTGGTCTGCAGATTATTCCTCTGTTTTTGTTCCCGACCAGGTATTTTCCAATTCGCATAATGGCTTTCTCGTGACTCAGCATTGGGTTCACGGAGAAACGGGCGCATTGGTGTACTGCCATTGCGATCTCCGGTCTGATGCTGCCCGTCAGATAGGTAAGCATCCCAACGGCTCCTCGATAATTCCAGTTGTATTTCCTCTTGTGTCCGTTGAGGTCTTTGTTTAGAAGAGGTTTCCCAACGGGCGTTTGCTTTGGTTTAGTTTCTTTCTCATTTAAGCCAAGGAATGTAATGATCCTGTCAATCAAGAAGGGCTGCGTAAGTTCGTAGCTGTATTCATCGATTTGCTTGATGTCTACTCCGAGGTACTTATCGATACTGCCCTCATCTGTGAGTTTGAAGTTCTCAGGGCCTTCGTAGAGTGAATGGACGATTGTGTCAATGGTTGAAGCTTCTCTTGCGAACAGAATGCAATCATCGACATACGTCAGGATGATGCAGTCGTTTCGATAGAACACACATGGGTCAATACGACTGGCAACAAATCCACGGGCCTCCAGGCCCTTCTTCAGCTTCGAAAACCAGTTATAAGATGCTTGTTTCAAGCCATAAACCGAAGATTTCAGCAAGATTATATATTTCTTGCGGTTCTCCTCGTCTCCAGTTGGGCAGAAGCCTACCGGCAGCTCCATGTACACCGGTACCTCGAGTTCAGCTTGCGGAAAGGCTAACACGAAGTCAATGCTCTTCGAATCCAACTCGTGAACCTTGGCAATGATCAGAAGAAGACGCACACTGGCCCAGTTAACAACTGGGGCAAAAGTCTCCCAATAATTCTGGCCCCACGTCTGCATACCTCCATGAGCACAGAGCCTGGCTTTGTGCTTCATCAATCGACCGTCAGGGTACCTCTTTCTTTTGAAAGACCATATGGAAAATATAGTCTTGGTGCCTGAAGGCATGGAGGAGCGTGGTACAAGAATCCAGTGCCCACGTTGCTGATGGTCTTGTATTTCCTTTTCCATGGCTCGAATGAAGTCAGCTACATCTGCCTGCTTCATGGCTTGTTTGTAGGTAAAGACTTCATTGCTGGACGTAGACTCAGCCAGGGTATGAAAAACGTTGATGGTGCCATCGTACAAAGCATTCACGCGATGAAAGTTGTCAATCAATTCCGTCCTGAAGCAACGAATGGGGTTGTTGTCATCGTCGACTGGTCGAGGATAAGATGGCGAAAACCCTTCCTTAAAGTTCCAAAGGTGGTTAATGGAGCCAAAGAAGATCGAGAAGAAAATAAGGCAATGAGCCCATCTCGGCGTAGCCGTTGGACCATCATCAGAAGAACCAGTGGACGAAGAGGTAGTGCCCGATCTGGATCGATTCAACTCGGCAATGCGAGTGGAACGCCGAAGACCACTCGCCTCGAGATCGACCAATTTCGGTGGTTGTAGATCGGAGACTTCAGAGCCAGTCGACTGTGTGCTCCGAGGACGAGTAGTGCTAGATGAAGCACCGATAGCTCCCTCACGAGCGAGCGGCAGAGTGGATTGTCGAACACCCACTGACGCCTCAACCGTATTGCCAACACTGCCAGATAAAGGAGTAGCTTCGTCCGCCTCGGTGGAAAAATCTCCCTCATCGACCAAGTTCGAATTGGGAAGTTCCCAAAAAGGTGCAGCACCAGAAGCTGTAGTCTGAAGAAGCTCATCGTTGAGCTCAGCCGACTTGCGCACCAAATCCGCCCAAAAAGGTGGGACTTGAGACTGCCGAAGGTAAGGCACGGTAGTAAAATCGTCGTCATAAATCACATGAAACTGTGGAGAGACTCTACCCGTACGAGGGTTGAGGATCAGCCCCACT
Source organism: Thalassiosira livingstoniorum (assembly GCA_036939595.1). NCBI lineage: Eukaryota > Bacillariophyta > Thalassiosirophyceae > Thalassiosirales > Thalassiosiraceae > Thalassiosira > Thalassiosira livingstoniorum. The sequence continues at coordinate 3,707 of JALLOT010000185.1, read as the reverse complement.
GAAGCTGAATGGGCCGGTGAGCGCCCAACATAAATGCCCAATCGAGAGCGAGGCTCCCACTTCGGTATTTTGATGGACCCCGACTGAAGACGACTGTCCAAGACAAAGCAAGGACATCCGAAGGTATGATACAATCTTGGGTCAATGGGTTGGTGCTCCACATCGAAAAAGGTCTCGTGTGGTGTCCTGCCATCAGCCCGAATAAGAAGGTTGTTGATCCTGTCCGCGTACGTAGCCACCGCAAAAGGCCAAAGCATGGTAGGGATCATTTCTTCCCACAGCCGCTGAGCGTGTAGAAGAAGAGTGCGACCACCCAAGGTGAGATCTTTGATTTTATTCTCTGCGATCCCATTTTGGTGATGGGCTCCCACGGCACAAAATGTGATGGATTGCCCTGCAGAATGCACTGCGTCCAGAAAGCCTTTGTCAGCAAATCGGCCATTGTCGGCACGATAAGCACGAATAACCACTCCACCAGTCAAAGCATATCTTTCGTACGAAGTTTTAGCCAACAGGGTCTCCTTCAGTGTCAAGTCTTTCATCAAGTATATGTAGACATGATCCGAATGGTGGTCCACAAACACTGTGGCACCCCAGATGCGAAGATGTGTTAAAAATCCACTCATTTGAGGAATCAACCCAGGTTGAGCTGAGACCATTTGGTCCATGGACGTATTTGCACCAGCAAAATTCTCGTTGCTACGACGAATGTGCTTCTTGGTTTTTGATTTAGTACGCCAAGGCTTGCGATGTGCACGACCAAAGATGCAATCAATGCAGATGGGGAGGCTGCCACGAAGAGAAGCCAGACGCCTAGGAATTTCATTGGCCTCAGCCAAGACCATCAATCGAGGAAATGGCAAGTGATGGAGCTTCCTATGGTAGCTCATCAGCTCCTCTTGAAGGGGAGTCATATGCTGAGGTTCCTTGATCGCCGTGAGTTGCTGAGGAGAGAGAAGTGCGGCGTCTTTGGCAAATTGCTGAACAGTCCTTGGAACGACGGCAACATCTGGAGTTGTTGTGTGGTTGAGCATCTCCAGATCCACCAATAATTCAGTACCGTCCTCACATTTGATGCGGTACTTTGTCATCCCTTGCACGTAGTCTGTTCCTTCATAAATCACCAGAAAGTTGTTCCCTTTTCCATCATTAAATTTTACTGAATCACCTGGTTCAAAATTAGACAGCACTGACTTGTTTGTGCTTTTTCTAGTTGCAGCAAAGCACCAAGTGACTTCGTCGTCATACACCGCTGAACACTGTGAACAAAAATGGCGGTAAACATTGCTGCCAGTATTGAATGCACACTGCGGAAGCCCCGATGGAGAAGTAGGAAATGTTTTGGTGTATTGACTGCCATCCCACCGAAGAATATGGTAGGCGAAGCCAGAATCGATCCCAGTACCATGATGATCAGGAGCTCCCTCATGATCAAGGAAGTTATAAGCCAGGCGTGACGTCGATAAAATGTTCACGGGAGAAGACGGGTGATACACACAATCGTCGAGCCGAAGGGTGTGCCTCTGACCACTATCATCAATGACGGAAAGGAGAACAGTCCCTTGCAGCGATTGCGTCTGAGTTCCATTTGCGGTGTCGATGGTGACATTGCAAGGGCGCAGGTCACCAGAGAACAATGTCTTGTCATTACACAGATGCCCCGTGGCACTGTTATCGCAAACCCAAAATGAAGCATCCGAATCAAACGAAGCCACGAGCGTACTATCTCGCTCGGAAGGTATGGTGGCGAAGACCTGTATTCCAAGATTGTCAAAGCCATAAGCTCCCTCAGGACAAAAGCTGCCTCCCTCAGGACCTAAGTCGGCTCCCTCATGACTAGAACTGCCACCCTCGCTTGAATTTGACTGCGAAGGTTGGAGGTCAATGTGCGAAGCCCAAGCTGGAGTCGAAGAAGGAAGAGAGTCACTCCACAATAGCTGCTGATGGTCTAGCCGCCTCTGACATGCTTGATACTCGCGTCGAATAGCACGAATCCCTTGAACCAGCAAGCGCAAGTTGATGAAAATGACGAACTGAAGAACCAAGAACGCCGATATTGAACCGTCTGGAGGCTTCCGCGGAAGCTGAATGTAGACATCATAAGCTACCGAGAAGCATGAATAAACGAAGAATGCTGTAAGTTGTTGAATCTCAGAAACCAAATCCTCGCCAAAAACCCCTAATGCATGCAACCAATACTTCGAAGTAGAATACTCGCTGAGCACAAGGGAAGAAGTAGAACACGGCTTAATTCGATATAGATTCTTGCGAATGAAATGCCGACGCTCTTTCCTACCGTGAACACACCGAGAATTCGGCGATGATGGCACCGGTGAGCCCAAAATGGTGAGAATGGATCGTCCTTTTGGATCCCGCAAAATTTTCCAATAGAAACAAGGCCAAAAGGCAAGTCCATCGATAAGTGGCCGTCCTAATTCGTAGAACCAGTAGGAAAATCGAAGAAGAGCTCCAAGCAAAATGCCCAGAAGAAAGCCAAACCATAGTACCACCTCAACCATGCAGGAAGGACCAATTGACTCGAAGATAGTAGAATAAATCGTAGACAAAGGGCGAAGAATGATGTAGAAGAACAAGTAGAAGACTAGTTTGGGAAGATCTAAGGCCATCCGAACGGGAATCAAAACCAAGGCAATTATTTTAGCCATGAATGATAAATTCCCCCCGAGCTCGGGGCCTAGGCGTTTCCCGACTCTTTCATCGCATTTTCCCAGATGGTTTGAAAAGCATTTTCAGATATTCCAGTCTCGGAGACCATAGCAGAACGAAGTGCAGAACTCAAAGAGAGAGTTTTAGAGTCAGCAGACGAATCAGAAGATGGAGTGGGGTTCGAAGGGTCTTTGTCGCGTTGCCCCCGGCTGGTTGTTGAATTATTCCGACGAGCACCCCTATTCTTCTTTTGCTCCAACCATTCCTTGTGGCCATCCCCAGGCTTATGAGTCACATACATCCCACAAGGCTTGCGATTGAACGAATGCCCGTCCTCACAAAACCACCATGTTTTACCGTCCCGCTGAATCTCACCGAACTCTTTGCCATTGTCCACCTTTTTGAGACGCCAGTCTTCAATGGTACTGAATTTGTTATTATTACCATTTTGACCAGATTGATTCGACGTGTTCGTTGCCAAGTTCGTATCGGTGCGAGAAGATCCAGTGCTTGCTGGAGCGAGCTTGAAAGTCTCCAAATCCTTCTGCAAAATCTGAATCTGTGAAGTTAACATGATAATTTGGGAGCTTGGATCATGCTCCTCCCCCCATTTACCAGCATTGTCCAAATTATTATACATTGCAGTGGCATCCGCGATGAGTGAAGCTGCCGTGAGTGTTGGCTCCTTGCCAACCAACCAACGAGTCTCCGTCGATTTAATCTCATTTCGAAAGTCTTCAGACGGTGCCAATTTCAAGCCAGCAAACAAATGCTTAATATACTGAGTGTCAGGGTATGCAATTGGATCTTTACCGTCAATGTCGGTCTTGATCGTTTCCATTGCGTCCAAATAATCTGGGATGACATTGTTGTATGATTTGAGCTTAAGGGATTGTGCCCTGTCAAGCTCTGTGAGGCAATCCACAATGTAATGTGGACAAAGTCTCGTGAGAATATAGTAGACGACCGTGAGCCCATCAAACTCAACGTCCTGAGTCGCTGGATTTGTCCAGGTGAAGTCTGCTTTATGCAGCATGATG
>JALLOT010000184.1:0-14309 GCA_036939595.1 Thalassiosira livingstoniorum | reverse complement strand
AATGTTTCATTTATGTTTTGAACATTTCATTAATTAAGTATAAACACATGTGTTACTGAATACAAACAAACAAGTCAATAACAAAACATTCAGTTTATGATTCAAGGTAATTATTTGCAAAGATTATTATAAAAATAAAAAAGAAATCATCTTTTGCACTATGTCAGAAGAAGTTAATGATATTTTCATTCCCCACAGTCATAAATATGATGTACTATTTTAATTTATTCATGCAGATCATCAATTCATCGAGAAATCAACAAAACAACATTGTCCATGACCAGTAACATAGGTCTATTTTTCAATATAATTTTGACACAGAGTTTCTTATGCAAATGGTGATAAATTATGCATTTTGCATTATGTAATTAAAATAAAATAATATTTCTCCTATCATTATTTATTATGTTTGGCATATTGGGGTCTTGATTTTGTTCAATTGGGTCATGCTTTCATTGAGTAACTATAGAAACACACAGGTCAATATTGACAATGTAGTACTATGATTCAAGGTAATTTCTATATGAAGATTCTCAGGCAAAGGTAGATGAATTTTATCTCTGGCAAAATATCAGATAAATTAAATGATATCATCATTCTTAAATTTCATGCAAAATTTGTTATCAGTTTTTGTTTTATTCATTTGGATCATCAATTCATTGAGAAATGAAAAACACAAGGATCAATGACTGAAAACATTGATATATTTCAGTGACATTTTGACACAGAGGCTCTTATGCAAATGATGATGAATTGTGTATTTTACACTATGTTATTGGAATAAAAGAATGTTATTGACATTAATAGTTATAATTAAAATAAATTATGTTATAAGTCTTTTTTTTCTCTTCATTCAGGTCATAATTTCTTTGAGTAACTTCTTTAAAACCACTCATGTCAATGAATGATAATGTAATTCTATAATTTGATGTAATTTTTAAATGAGAATACTTGTGCAAATTTAAATGAATCTTATCTTTTATTTTTTCACTGGTTTCATTCATGTTAACCACCATTTTATTGATGAATCATCAAAACACTAGGGTCCATAACTGACAAAATAGGTCTATATTTCAGTTCAGTTTCAACAAAGAGGATCTTATTCAAATGGTGATGAACTATGTGTTTTTTATTATATCATTAGAATAATATGACATTTATATCAATAATTGTAATTCATATCATCTTTTTAATCTTGTTTTCATTCATTTGGGTCATCATTTCACTGAGTCGCAAAAAACATATAGGTTGATGAATGACAATGAATAGGTAGTACAAAATCATGTATTAATTCTTTCATGAAGGTTCTTGGGCAAAGGTAGATGAATTTTATCTTTTGCACGAATTTAGGAACATAAAATGATGGTATCATCCTTAATTATCAAAAATATATTGTTATGATATTTGTTTTTTTTTTCAATTTTACCATAACTTCATTGAGAAATCAACAAAACACTGAGATCTCTGACTGATTTTTAGGTCTATCTTCTGATGCTATTTTGACCCAGAGTTCTTTTGAAAATGGTGATGAATTATTTGTTTTTCACTTGTTATTAGAATAAATTATATTGATATTAATAATTATAATTTATATTAAATTTTAAGTATTTTATAATTAATGTGGGTCATCAGTTCATTGACTAACTATCACCACACAAATCAATGAATGACAATGTGGTACAAAAATATAAAGTAATTTTTATATAAAAGCTTTAGGGAAAATGTAGATAAAAATTTATCCTTTTTCTGTGTTAAAGGCATAAAATGATGTCATCATCTTTAATTCTTACATTATTATTATATATCTTAGTTTTATTTAATTGGCTCATCACTTTGTTGAGAAATCATCAAAATACTAAGGTCTATGACTGACAACATAGATCTATATTTCAGTGCAATTTTGACTCAGAGGTACTTACACAAATGATGATGAAATATGTTTTTTTCATTATGTCATTGGAATAAATAAGTCTTGTTGTCATTCATATGGGTCATAATTTGATTGAGTAACTATAAAACCACACACATCAAAAAATGACAATGTAGTAAAATGTTGATGTAATATTTACATGAAGGTTCTTGGGCAAAGGTAGATGAATTTTATCTTTTGTACAAGTTTTGGAGCATAAAATGATGTTTCATCCTTAATTGTCATGTATGTAATCATATAAGTCTTTGCTTTGTTCATTTGGATCATCACTTCATTGAGAAATTATCAAAACACTAAGGTTCATGACTTACAACATTGGTCTATATTTCAGTGCCATTTTAACACAGAGGTTCTTATGCAAATGGTAATAAATGAATTATGTAGTTGGAATAAAAGATATTGACATTAATAATTATGATTTTAAGTCTTGTTTTCATTCATTTGGGTTATCATTTCATTGAGTAATTATAAAATCACACAGGTCAATGAATGACAAATATAGTACAAAATTTTGAACTAATTTTCACATGTAGATTCTTAGGCAAAGGTAGATAAATTTTATCATTTTTACTATGTTAGAGGCATAAAATGATGTTGTCAATCTTACTTGTCATAAATATGATGTTTTAAGATTTGATTTTGTTCATTTGGACAATCACTTGATTGAGAAATCACCAAAACAGTAAGGTCTATGGCTGACAACACAGGTCTATACTTCAGTGCCATTTGACACAAAGGTTCTTATGCATATGATGATGAATTATGTTTTTTGAATTATTTCATTGGAATAAAATTAAAATGATATTGACATTAATAATTGCATTATGTTCAAGTCTTGATTTAATTCATTTGGATCATCATTTCATTGAGTAACTTTAAAATCACACAGGTCAATGACAATGAATGACAATGAAGTGTTATAATATAAGTATGATTTGACTTGAAGTTCCTTGTGCAAATGATGTAGATAAACTTTATTTTTAATTTACAGTATCATTCCTAATTTCCACATATATATAAACTAATAAGTCTTAGTTTTACTTAATTGGATCATCACACTAAGGTTTTTGTCTAAAAATAAAGGTCTATATTTCAGTACAATTACAACTAAATTCTCATGAATATGGAGATTAATTTTGTGTTTCCCATTATGCAATTGTAAAGGCAGGGTAATGACATTGATAATTATTATTCATATTACATTTTACATCTTTTTTCATTCATTTGGATCATTATTTCATTAATTAATTGTAAAAACACAGTAAAAAACACAGATTATTTTTTTTATACTTTCAGAGACATGAAATTCTTGGTTTGAGTCAATTTGATCATCACTTTTTTGAGAAATCATCAAAATACTCAGGTACATGTTTGAAAACCCACTTTCACCACAAAGGGGAAGTGAAGGATCTTAAAAAAATGTTTTAAAACAATTTTTAGGGTAGATAGGAGGTATTACATTGCATTTTTACAACAAACCCCATTTTCCATGTGTCCCACATATACCTTCTTGGAAGACATGTTAAAGTTTATGGTTTATTTTACAGTTTCCTTTGTTCCACCTCTTCACAGCCTCTACTTTGCAGCTTGACTCATACTAAATACCCATCCTCTGATTAGCTCAGAGCAGAGACCTTTTTTTCTGGGAACAATTTTTCTCCAGGGATTTTTGCACTCACAAAAAGATTTCTCCAGATTATGCAATATCAATTTCTCTTGGGAGAAACTTTTGATTTTAATGCTTATAAATTTAAACTTTTCAAACAAAGCAGAGACATGTGATGTCTGTGCAATGCATCTTTGATCTACAGGAGACAAGTGCTGTGTAGATGACACAAGCTGGGACCACTGGGGACATCTAATGACCAGGAAGTGTGTAATGCTCTCCATATTGGTCAGCTTGCTCAGTGTGGACTGGAAATTAAAATTTTTTATTGCAATATATCTTTCACATAAACAATTTTAGTCTTCCTGTCTAATGCATTAAATTGTGATTTGAACTTGTGATTAATTTCTTCAAAAATAATAATATTTATTGTATGGTACAATACCTTTTGCCTTTTCTCTTGCTCCCTCTTTTCTCAATATATTTTTTGTCAGGATCAAGCCCATAGCCATCCCACTACCAGCCCACTTAATCCAACCCCATCCAAACAACATTGAACCTTGTGGATTCAAGCAGGGATCAAACCCCACAAAAACAGCATATTGTTTTGCATTAATTCACCTTCTAGCTCCCAAACCTACAACATTGGACAGTACTTCCTTGTAACTGCTGCTCTTTTCTGCTTTGTTTTTATTTGTTTTCTATTTTTCCATTGCAATGGAATTGTATTATGTTGATTGTTGCATTTTTTGTTTGTCATTGCTTTTTTATGGGATTGTATTGCTGTGGACTTGTTGGCATGTACAACTCCAATCCTTGGCCTTGGCTGTGAATTGCTGTCACCATTGCTGCTGTCGTCATTGCTTTTGCAACTTTTACTTTTGTTTTTTGCTTGGATTGTTTGCTTTCATTGTTGGTTGTGCTTATTGCTGTGTCCCCCCTCCAAATCTGCTGCCAAACCCTGAGAGGAGAAGTTTGTCTTGACAGCACCAAGTGCTGAGCACCAGTGATGTATGTTGGCAAGGCCTTGTGCCACTGGCCAGAAAAAATGGATACAAGACAATGTCATTGTTTCATTCAAGGGCATCATCAAATTTGTATGATTTGCTTATTCTTTGTTGTTGCAAACAATGAATAATCAATGACAAACAACATTGACTTTAGAAACAATTAATTAGACTCTTTTTATTAGAATACCTGTGTTACAATTATGTTAATCTTTTTTCTATTTTAAGTAGTTATTAATAATGTATTAGTTTTTTTGTTGCTGTTGTTTCCATTGTTGCATCAATTAAGCAACCCCATCAAGAGCGTTGGTATGGAGGGTTGCCATTAATTAGCTGCTACTAGGTATCATTTCTCTACTACTAAGAGCTACCTAGCTGTTGTTATTGTTGCTATGATACCGGGCAGGCATTTGGTAGGTACACATAGGAGTATCTTTAAGTACAAGACAAATAAATATCTTCACTCTTTTTCCATTTTTTGGGAACAACTGTTGTTGACTTTTTACAAATATAATTTCTCTACTTGTGTCATCACGTTCTAATAATATGGCTCAATCTATCACTTGTTACTATCAAGGAAATTATATTTTTATAAAAATTGGATTCTTGCAGAGAAAATTATAATATATAGATTGTCAAAATACTTGGGTTGTATAGGGTTCCTATAGAAATGTAAGTGAGAAAAGATTGCTTTAAGTTTATTAGGATAATTATGGTGTAAATATGGTAGATATGCTAGAGGTACCTCTGAAATGATACACCATCCTACTTTAAAATTGTTCTCAAAAAAAAGGTCTCAGTAGTTGGCAGAGACAGGTGGACACAGGCTAGCCAATTGATGACTGGATGAAATCTGTGTTATCCAGCTGTGTGGGGGTCATTGTTGAAAGGATCCCACCACTTCATATGATAGAAAGTCTATTTAGGGGCATGTTTGTCTGTTGCTTCTGCCATTGGGGGCTGGTGTAGCATATGGGTCTTGCATTTTAATGGATGTTTGAGTTGGGAGTCAGGAAAGGGGCCCATTTTCTTCCCTTTGACTTCCTTCTCCTATGTTGAGATGTTACAGGACCCTGTTCTGGTCAGCACCCCTAGTTAGGAGCAGGAGATCCCCCAACCTCACACCTCTTACTTCTGGATCTACATCCATCTGAGCTTAGAGTAATGTTTTCCATTTTAGCCTAATCAATCCTGCTTGTTACCATGTTGGTGGTGAGAGGAGTTTCTACTATGGACAGGACAACTATTGAATTGTGTCAAGCTGGGGCAGAGTTGACAAAGCTGTACCTGCAGGCAACTCAACCCCAATCTCCTCTGTGATGAGAGGGGAAGGTTGTGAGTCCTATAAATCATGGCCTTGGTTGTGCACAGTTCTATTCCTCTTCTTTGTTATGGTAATTACTTTATTTCTCTTGTCCAGTGTTTGTATGAGTTCCTTATTTTCTGTGCTTCATTCAAATATTGTCTCATGTATGTAGTTTCTTCAACACCTTCTTTCTTGGACAAAGTAGATGGTTCCAGCCACCAATCTTTGATAGAGATGACCTTGGCTTTCAATCCTTCCTCTGAGTATCTCTGTCCTCTTCTGCTTTTTAGTATCTCCATTCTCTTCTGCTTTATCCTATTTGTTCTCTTGGCTTTTGCACATGGCTACCCCATACTGTCTTCTTTGACTTCTTTGAACTTTATCCATATTGTTTGATGTCTGTCATTTCTTTTCTAAAGCTTATCTGGTTTGTCTTGGCTTTTGCATTTCATTGATGTTGGTGTTGACATTTTTAATTTGGAGATGATCTGTCTTACCAACAGATGATGGAAATTCTAGTTCTCTTGAAAGAATGAAGGTGATTTGGTTTCTTGTGGTTTCAGGAGTGCATGATTGCATGTTAGCATTGGAAGGGACTTTTTGTGATGGTCCTGTGGGCTGTGGGCCAATTTGGTCAAGATCTTCTCTGTCAAATGGCAGGGATTTTTGTTAACTTGAAATGATGAGGGTGATGTGATATCTGTTGGTTTTGGAGATACATGGCAGTATTGTGGCATTGGAGGGACTTTTATGGTGATCTGTGAGCTGCTTGGATCAAAAACTTGTACAATCTCACCTTTATTGATAAGTAGATGGGAAGATGAAAGGTGATAGGCAGCACCAGGATGGGTGGGGATTCATGTTGGGTGGGCAATTTGCCCCTGGTGTTGATGTTTAGATTTGAAAATGATTTATCTTGGTAGTTATTTATTGTGTTCTCTTTTCTCGGATGACAGAAATTCTCATTGCCTTGAAGCAGTGAAAGTGATAGAAGACTTGTTGAAGTAGATACTAGAGGGATATCACCATTTCTTTTGGTCATCATTTTTGTGAGATACTTAGATGATGCATGATGTTGTGAAGTAGATGTGAGGTTTCTGCATACCTAAGAAGCAAGTAAGTACTAGAGTGATAGTACTTAGTAGTAAGTACTTAGGTACAATACTTACATACTTAGATTGCATAAGGTAAGTAGGAGTAGTAAGTACTATACTTGGTACTCCTATCAATTAATATTGTTAAGCCTGAATGCAACAAATAGCTATCCTAGTAAGTAGGTATTGTAGGCATCTACCTACCTACTACCATACCTATCACTGTACTTAATTGTGTGTGTTTCGCTTTTCGTTTAGTATCCCGGATGCAGAGTTTAATTGTAGTACGTATTCTACGTAAAAATGTACTACCTATTTTGATCGATTTCTTGTGTAGGTAGTGGGTATGTAGATTAGTATGGTACCATACTTAGACGAGCTGGCCATACCCATATGTAAGTACTCTACCTCTAGATAGGAACAAAAGACTATTGATTTCTTTAAAAATAAGTATGTAGGAATAAGAAGTATGTTGCGGAAGGTTTCTCTCTACCCTAGACTAATGAAATATCTGCATCACTTTGTCCTTTTTTTGTGCTGTCTTCCCAAATCCCACATAATCATATGGAGTTTGACATTTCAGTTGATCCTGTCACTTTAGATTTAACACGGCACCCATAAGCCCGTGAATAAACTGAAGCCCATACTGAACAACTCAAAACTAGAGACTCGTTTTTGGCGTTGCCATCTACTAGTACCAGGTGTTGCGTCACACATTGTCTCATTCAGCACAAAAAAACGATTGTGGTATCAAAGGTATCTCAAACATCATTTGACCACATGGACACTAGATAGGGATGCATAAGGACAAGATGTCATGAATGCAATCGCGACAACACTATCCATTGTTCTTGGCGCTCTCTTGGAGGTTGTCGAGTGTGCTACCGAGAAGGTTGAAGCTGAAAAAATAATTGATGATGTATTTGAATTTGCGAATGATGAGGACCTATTCTCAAAGTCACTCAACTATATCACAGAAAAAATGGAAGAGGAGTCATCAGCAAAAAATGATGCAGCGTCTGTTGAAGACAGCGGTAATTTGAGTGATGGTAGCGATCCAATCACAGCGTTCTTGAGTGAGACTATCGTTGGCTCTTTGTCTGAGATTATTGCAAATCACTCATCGGCAAGTACAATCATCATAGAGAACGAAGTGATTAACAATACATATATTTATGCCGAAGAGGATGGGTTAATTTTCAACCCAATGATTGAGGTTACAAATGACATGAGTGGAAGCCTACACGGCAACAACAACGCAGAATCCGAAAGTGGAAATGTAAAGAGACAGAATGGTGCAGCGGATTTTAGTGGAGCATTGTCCAGCAATAACAATGCCATATCTGAACATGGTAGCGTCATCCGGCAGAATGGAATCATCGAGTATACTCAAAGCGAAAGTCAGTCTACAGCTGGCTCTACTGAAGGAGCCAATGAGAATACAAACGACAAAAACCAAAGCAATGAACAATCCGGAACGAAAGCGCCCAATCAGCCTGAAAACGATGAGCATCACATCCAGTCATATCCACAAAATACAATTGTAATAAAGAACAAGATTGTGGGAAATACTGTCAAGAGGACAAAGCAAAATGGTCTTATAGTATCTCCAAAAATAGCCGCGATAAATGATATGAGTGATGCTCTCTACGATAATAATAATGCCAAGTCTATATCGGGGGACATCTATCGTCAGAATGGAGTCGCAGACTTCAGCAATTCTTTGAACGATAACAACAACGCCAAGTCCAAGGACGGCGATGTCATACGACAAAATGGTGCTATTGGATCTGCGGGTACAATTGAGCAATTCGCGCAGCCAGACGTGATCGAGGCATTGATCAAGGGAATGGTAGATTTGGACAAGGTTCATCCTGAAAGTTTGTTTTCTGTACTGGGTAATATAACTCAGGCGGGGGTTGGTGTCGATGAACTGTTACGACCGGGAAGATTTGACCCTTCTAATGCAGTATCAGGTTGGTTAGATGTATTGGTTCGTGGCTTTGATCAAGGCGGTTCGAACCAAGTCAGTTCAAACCAATCTGGATCAAAGAGTGGTAAAAACACAGATCAGCGCAGGTACCTGAGAGGAGGAAAGGCAGCAAATTTGTTGAGAGAAAATAACTTGGAAAAGTTTTTAGACAGCCACAGTCACCACTGGCCACTTGCCGAGGGTTTGATGAAATTGCTCGCCAGTCGATAAGCTTATATGCAATCGGAAGTGTCTAATTAGTCTAAAATAAATGTGCAGTCCATCCCTAGCAACAATAGAAGAGAGACAAACAAAACTCAGACTCAAGAGGCTCAAAACATGATTTTTCGCATGGCTCACATTTCGCGAGTTATCTACGTTAATCGAATGCAAGAATTGTAGTAGTGGAATTTATTATTCAGATCCTCCAACAGCAATTTCGGTGATGCCAGTAAAATAAGAGTAAAATACTAAAATGAAATGTCAATGGAGCGTTGCCTTTCTACTTACAACGACCTTGTTCTGTGTTCTCATACCAAGTCCTTTCTTTTTTTTTACCAGTAGTTGCAAGACTTTCTGTTTTTGATATTTTGATGCTTTCTCTTTGGGATTTTACGGTGATTCTTTTTGCTGTTCTCTTTTTTTGAATGCTCCTGAAAATGTTATTCAATCCAGCCCAACTGTTGGACATACTTTTCAAGGTCGTAATCGGATACTCTATTCTGTCTTCACAATCAAACATGTTTAATTCCGTGTCATCTTCCGTCAACGCGGCAAACTGGAAACAAATATTTCTCTCTTTTGATAGTTTGAAAATGCCTCTCCAAATTGAGTCTTGCTTGGTGTGCTCCTGAGGGTGGCTGGGGTTCACATTTGGAGGCTCCAGTGTTTGGCTGAGATAACTGCCAATCAAAATACAGTAAAGAGGATGTGCGTGGTGACAGCATTCGGTGGCATCTATCCCAATCAAATGCCAATAGCAAGCAGAAGAATGGTGCAGATAATAGTAGGTTTTAAATTGATGACCAGCATGCAATGAGCTCAGAACTTATTACTGCCATCTTATGAAGAATGAAGAAATATGAAGGTGAGTGCATGAAAAAGCTATGTTGGACCTAATCGCCTGTTAACGCTTGCATAGAAGCTGCAACTCCAAAAAATTACCTGCTGCCATCAAGCAAGACCACGCTTCACTACTATTTCCATTTGCTACTTACGAGCGAGGCCATAATTTCGTCAGTAAGGCCTATTCCGAACTATATGTGAATAATTCATTGATTATTGAAGGTGTCGTAATAGTCATACATTGGGGGTTTCCTGCTCTCTCAACAGTTCAAGTAACTCTAGGTGCAACAAGATCAAGAACAACACACGAACGTAATGATATGTTAGTTGTATTAAGGAATTAAGAGCCACTATGATTAGAGCTTCTTAAACGACTCATTCAAAGTAGAAATCTGCCTTTCCCAAAACCTCCGATCATTATCATCCAATGCCGAATTCCTCATATTCGTCGCCTGTCGAATCTCCTTCAATATTTGATGACGTGCTTCTGATTTTTTGCGTTCGGCTTCAGCCGATTCAGCTGCTGTAGCAGCCGAAGAACTTGTTGGGACTCGTGGACTTTTGGGCGGAAGAGAGTGTTTGGTGTTTTGATTGGGCGGTGGTGGGTTTGGGGGAGGTGGTGGTGGCGTAGCATGTTGTGGATGGCCTAACCTGTAGTGATTATGTGGTCTATTTTCCTCGTTCGAGCCCATCGAGGTAGAATAGTTGGAATTTTGAGTGTGTGGTGTTGCAACATTCCTACTCATGGAACTTCGATTAGTATTCGGTTGTGAATGTTGCTGTCTGCCATGAGGAGCGACATTGGGAGACACAGGAATCTCAATATGGAGCTGGGGTTTCTCTTGGTGGCTTTGAGGCCTGTATTGGTGAGGTTGAGCCTGTTGTTCATAAGAGGGCATTTGCCTCACAGCACTGGTGGTAGTAGAGGAATGAGAATGAAGAGAAGATCTGCTTCCATTGTCATAGTCGTCTCTTTGCTCTTGATATTCGACAGGAACGGCTACTTGGGTTGGGACATGCCTTTTACTGTTGCTGACAGGATAATGCCCTGATGATTCATAGGTCTCTTTGTAGGTCTTTTCATTGGGATAGCCACTCTCATAAGCCGGCCCCATGGGATAGGAATGATTCCCTCCAGATTTGTATCCGTCTCGATCATCATAATATGGATTTCGTCTCTCGTCATTCTTTGTGTAAGAATGTCTTTCATGCTGCCGACTACTACTATTTCCTTTTCTGTAGTCTTCTGGCGTGCGATTCTCCATGGAAGAATCAATAGTATGCAGCGACGACTGCTGTGCACGATGATGGCCACTACTTCCAGCACATGCAAAATTAGATTCCGGACTACTTCTACCCTCCTCTCTTCGATCGTCTCTGTATCGATTGTATGACGTTGTAGGATACTCTTCCTGATTCACACTGAATGAAGGATTTGACAGCGGAGAAAGTGGAGGTGCCGCGGGATAATCCATCTGTGGCCTTCCACCGTGATGATGATGCCGGTCATGCTCCTGTGGATAATCTCTTTCGTAATGCTGTGGATAATTAGAATTCGGTCTCACACGCCCATCACCATGGTCGCGTTCTCGTGTCTGACCTCCTCTCCCATCTCGATCTTCATAATAAGCGTTGCCTCTGCTAGAAGGTGGCGGTCCTCGATGGTTATGATGATCCGCATCATATCTCACATCTCTTACATCCCTTTCGGTAGAATTTCTACCAGCATCTCTGTTGTTGCCTCCATGTCCATGAAAGGATCGATAAGCATCCCGGTCATTCCGATCATCGTCCCATCGCCTGTCATTGTAATCACGATAATTGTTATCATTTCTATATCCATGATCGTTATTCGTTTTGGTACCGCCATATCCATCATACCGCTCGCTTCGCTCAGGTCTCTCACTCCTTTCACGCTCTTCTGTCCAAAACCTATCCGAAGACCTATCTGCATAATGATGATCATTGCCTCTCGGATGATTGTCCCTAGGATGAGCATCCCTGCTGTCATTGTAACGATTACCAAAATCGTTGCTATGGTTGTGCTGGCGATAGTCATCCTGATCTCGTCGCCTCGACCGATCATAATTTCTATCCGAAAGTGGCGCCTGCGGTTGCGGAGGTGGTCGGTCACGATCGCTAGGATAATGTGGAACACTTCGTGGTGTATCGTTGACAGCACTATTATTTCTTGCATTGTATCTGTCCCAGTCAGATCTGTTGCTTCGATCATAGTCATTTCTATCATCAGTTCGAGGAGGATGATGAGTGACTCGTTCGTCACGATTCTCTCTATCCATGCGTTCTCGAGGTGGGTACGAGACAGCATCTCGATTGTCCCTCGTGTCCCTCGCGTCTCTGTGAGAAGAATTGCGAGATGGCGGAGGATAGCTGTGATGAGTCTCCCGCTCATACGAATGGCTCTGGGAATAGTGTAAGCTATTGTGATTTTCCCGCCCGTTTCTCTCCGGTGTTCTATCGTAAGACCTCTGAGGAGTTGGAGGCAGATGAGCTGGATGAGATGCATGTTGCCTGGGAGGACTTGGGGCACTGCGAGGATGATGAGTAGGCGGTGGCATATCACGCACATCACGATCGGATCGCTCAGATCGATCATGGTGGTACTCCCGTTCGTTCGAATGCAAATCTCTAGAATTGTACGAATCATACGGTTCCCGCCGATCAAGATACGGCTGTGGATTGTGCGAGTTGTAAGGATCTCTGCTGGAACCTGACGACGAAGAATGCTTCGAAATGGAATTGTACGATTGAGAAGATGGCGATCGATCGGATGAGCGATGTTGTCGATCCATATTGTATATTTGCATGGGTGATGGTGGGATGGTGGAATCGCTCGCGGGTTGGGTTGGACCACGGGGACGGGGCGGTAGGTTTGGTAAGTGTGGTTGGGGAGACGACATTGGGAGGGAGGTGTGCGACATTATCGGTGGTGGTGGGGATGGAGCCCGCGGTAAAGGAGGTGGCGCCGGTTGGGGCATTCGGCTGCACTCGCTGCCGAGGTCACTGCCAAAGGATGCATCTGGAAACATGGGCTTTTCAGTGATTGTGGATGGGCGGAAGGTGGTGTCTCCATGATGATGCCGTTGTTGTTGCTGATGTTGCTGGTGCTGATATTGTTCGTGCTGTGGAAGCTTTGGGGGTGGAGGAAGCGTTGCTGAAAGAGGTTGAGACGACGCACTTGGGGTTATGGGGAGGTGGCCCATGGGAATTCGTCCCAAGGGATCGGCATAGCCACTCATGGTTTCGTCTCGTCAAATTGGTGCCTCGGAAAAAGGTATCAGCAGCTCATTGTCCACTTAGTCATTGGAGTTTTGTAGCAGTCACTCTTATTCACTCGCAGAGGGAAGTTTGTTATCGGCAAGTGGATGGCACCATGAGGATGGAACAGAAAAGGATTTGTTTTGGATGGAAAAGAGTTAGGCCTTGTCTCATGGTTGGTGCACGAGATCTCTTAATACTGAATACTTCTACCTCTCAAGGAATTGTTGCCACACCAAAACAAACCAAAATAAAGAGATCAAAACCCAGGTCGACCTTGTATGTAATACGGTAGGTAGGTACTATGGTACAATACTACTTACCTACAGACCTACTTCACGCACTATCTAGCTAAGTACTTAAAAGGTAGGATGTATGTACAGTACTAAGTAGTAGGTACGGTATAATATATGGTACTAACGTACTAACTGACATAAACATGAGATTTACATAGTGATAAAAATATGGCATGGATTATTGGAATATTTTTACATACATTCCACATACTTACAAAAAACTCTACTAAAATGTATGAATTCATACATGAACAGAAAAGTCGCCAAAAAATTTTACGGCTTATTAAAGTCAATGGAGCAATTTAAAATTTACTAATCTAGATGGAGAATTATTTCAGATTACTGATTGAATGTACATACATGTATACATAAATAATAATGAGTAGGAGTATTACTAAAATGCTACGATAGTAGTACCACCTAGTACCACATACATACAACACCTTATCTCAAGATTAGGAGTTGTAAGGTATGGTACTTCCTACTTACTTACCAGTTCGCTAGCTACCTAGAGGTAGATACTACCATACTTAATAGATAGGACCTAATTCTTACTTCTACTACAAGAAGTAGTAAGGGCTAGTTTACAGCCAGACTACTTACATACATGTTATTTCGTAAATTATACCAAAGTGTATTTTTCTGTTAGAAGAACCTAGAGAAAAGAGGAAAAAGTCTTAAGATCATCTACCTAAGTTGATGATGTTCGAGCAATCTTTTATCAACAATATGCATAACGTAGGGTATAATATTA
>JALLOT010000183.1:0-24584 GCA_036939595.1 Thalassiosira livingstoniorum | reverse complement strand
GTAAATAAAAAGCATCACCACATAAAACTTGAAAGAAACACTACTAGAAATCATTATTCTACATAGCAACAATCCCTTCGAAGTAAAAATAAAATGTCTACTCTCCATCATTCATCTAAACTCCTCATAAACCTATTCAACCTCTGCAAATACTGTACAATATCCGGCCCATCCGTAATATCATTATGCCCCTTATTTGGAACCCACCATGGATCCCGCCGACAATCCTCCGGCACTGCCGCCTGCAATGCCATCCCATGCTCCCATGCCACCTCCACATCCTTCTGGCCATGAATGATAAACACGGGACATTTGACCTTTTTGATACGATCAATATTTGGAAAAATGTCAAGGCATGCCAACGCTCGACTGGGCGTTAGTACGCGCATTCCGGATGTGAAGGGACTGTGCAGTATTAATCCCCCGACATTGCTTCTTCGTGAGGCTAGGTAGCAAGATGGCCCGGATCCTACCGATTGTCCATATAGGACGACATTACTCTCTGGTGAAGTGTCACCATTGTTATTTTCTCCCTGCAGTTGTGGTTTGGTGATGTTATGGACTACCCATTCATACATCATTTTGACGTCTCTGTACGTATTTTTCTCCATGGGTATGCCCCCACTTTCTCCGTAGCCTGAGTAATCATAGACTACCACGTTGCATTTTAAATTTTTCGCAATCAGACACTGTAGCCCGGCCATGGCTCCTACATCCGTTGCATTCCCATGACTGTAGAGAATTGTTTTTGTTTTGGGTGTACTTTCCTCATCTCGGATTTTGTAGATTAATGCCGATATGTAAGTTCCAGTCTTTTTTTGAGGGCCTACTTTCACAGCGGTGATGGTTCCATTAAACGAGGGCAATTCACCAAGGGTAGTGGTGTCAGGGACAAACCGGTAAGTGACGCCATTGGCATCATCTAAAGAATCTATGCGATTGCGTCGTTTGGCACGTTTGCGAAGTCGATCTGAACGTGAGCTCATGGCAGCAATGGGATCTTGATTCTCTTCTTCTGCGCGTTGTCGCTCTCTTTCTTTTTTTTGTTGTTTTCGTTTTGCTTCTTCACTTTCTGCTTTTGATTTTCCATTGCTGGTTTTATGTTTGGATTCAAAATCAAACGTTCCTAAATCACTGTCATCGTCATCATCCTCTCCATTCTTAGCCTCTTCTCCATTCGTTCCTGCTCCCGAATCGCCCGGTAAATCATCGTCGTCGTAATCGTCAATGTCCGGTAACTCATCCCCCTCCTTGCTGATTCGTTGGAACGTGTACAACTTTGGATCGGGGGGGAAAAATGTCAGAGCTCCAGCAACGGACCCTTTGGAAAATCCGGAGCGTACCCAGAGGTAGAAGAGGGAGGAAATCGCTGGTGGACAGCAGCAACAGCAGCACATGATGGATCGATGGAAGATTGACGGTGTGCTGGGTGCACCGTTTGGAAAATGGTTGACACGCCGCGGCACGAATGGAAAATAGTGTTATCTCGCGATTCGCGATATTATTACGTGGAATCACGAGTGGAATACCTGACATATATAGGTAGTACTTAGGTACTAAATACCATACAATACTTACCATATTCCTACCATGCTATTTTTGCGTGTGTTTGGATTGGGTTTTAGAGTTTTTGAATCTTTTGAACTTTGACAGGACAAAAATGACCTTTGTCATTTTGATTTTGCTGAAAAATGACCACTACAATACCATACCTAAGTATGGTACTGACCAATATTAAAAAGTTTGTGTAATTACTTTTTTACTAAAAGAGTAAGAGAGGGACTGATGCCCTACTTAAGTATGTAGATCTGGTATGTTTTTTGTGTAATTATGTCCAGCTCCAGGGAATCTGAGAAAATAACACAGTATTAATCTACTGTACGTAAATAGAAAAATATCATGCAATTACAGCCCGCCACCGCAGGGGCCACCAGTTTGACTCAGTATAAAATCTACGGTCACAATACCTATGTGACATATATATTCTGAGAAGTGCAGATTTACCTTTCTTGTTTTTTAAGTGTGCCATCCTCTTTTGTGATTCTCGAGCTGTTGTTAACGCTGTCGTCTTTGTCCATTTTTTTACTTTCTCAATTGTACATACGAAATGTACATTATTTCAATACTTTTTTAAACTTTATTACCAAACAAGAAACTATTCTTGGAAGGTTGATAAAAGAGATTTTGTGAATACTAGCGCATGAATGCATGAAAATGTGCAACTCCAAAAGATTTTATTCTCAAATAAAAGAGAGCAAAAGCATAAAAGTCAAAGAGTAAAAGAGCAAAACAACTAGTAACACTTAGCAGAAGTCTTCATTTTTACAGTTCAGAATTTCCCAAAACATATCACAACCTGAAACAATTGCTCACTGTCACTGCCTCTCACTGATACATCAGGTTAACATTAATTGTCCAACAGTCTCCACCTTCCACTCACGCAATTGCTCATTTTCTACATTTAGCTACATCATTCAACTGTGCCAATGTTGAAACCAGCAGAAGTGGACAATCCTTCAGGGAATATTTCAATCCCACAACTCCCAGTTTTGCTGCCAGCATTGCAAACCTCTTCTTCAAATTATTTGTCTGCTGAAGGATCAAAACCCAATTCGTTGTCCCTCCCATCTTTGTTGTCTAGATCACTGCATGTAGCGGATATCAGGATTTTGGTTGCTGCTGCAGAAATGGCATCTGAACCAAGAAATTTGACCAGCAGTATTCCTACAGAAGGAGATGGTGGTGCTTTTATGAATGACAAATTTGTAGATTGTCCTCCATTTCCAGGAGAGAATCTGTTTGAGCTGAGCCATGAGGTGGCCAAGGTAGAGGTAAGCATTGCATAATAATGTTCCACATTTTTCATTTGACTTTTCTATTCAAGTCTCATGGATTTGTGTATTTCCTCAGACTTGCATCACCCAAAAAGTTCTCAAGAAAAAACTTTGAAAATGAGAAGAGTTGGTATGAAGAAGTTGGATGACACCTCCCCATCTCTAAAATTGATGAAATAATTTCACCCCTCTCTCTTTGAAGAAAAATTGTCTTACAGTACTCACAATTTGGAGAACAGGGATCACTTCTGCTGCAATCCTTACAAGAACTTCAATCCAAAGTCAGATGGGAAGGTGAATTGTAAGTGACTGTTTGAGCTGTTGCAGTGGAGGGATCATTGGGATAATGCAAAGGAACACACAGACACCATAAATCAAATGGAACACAAGCATTGGCTCAAAACCAAAGGCAATGGAGGAAAGAGGATTGCACAGAGCTCTGTTGTAGGGTTTTTCAGTGTGACAAAAAAGTGAAGATAGGAGCAAAAGTGACAGTTACAGGCCCTACTTATCCACCCTGTGTACATCCAAACAAAGTGAGAGTGTAAGTGAGAATCATTTTTTTTTTGTTTATGATTTTTGTCAATCTCATCAGTGTTCTAATAAACATTTTTGTATGCACTATGTCTCAGGTGAAACTATGCAGGAATCATTAATGGCTTGACATCAGGTTGGAGTAAGCAACACACAGTTGTTGCTCTTTATATTGCTGTCACAGAAGACAAAAAGTAGTACTTCATGAAATACGATAGTGTTGCTGCCCTCTGGAGTAAGAGGTGCATGGGGAAGGAGTTGAGACTGTGCAGGATGATGGGCTATGGTGCACAGACTGTTACAGCTATCAACAACTGCATGGGAACAGTAACCCATTGCAAATCTTGAATGGATGGGAGAAGAAAATTTGGTGTTGCCTGGAAAGATGACAGAAGGACACTTTTAGAGATCTTGACCTAATTGATGTGACACTTTTACACATTCAAAGATGGACCATTTGACTGAAGCTGGATGGAAGTTAAAAGAAGAAGCACTAGGGCAGGTGAAGTACTGAGAGATCATGACCAAGTCAAGGAAGAATATGGACTGGCCTGGATTTGACTTTGCAGTTGATGATTCAGTCCTTGGTCCATCAAAGTTCCTGGTTTCAGTGTCAGAAGTACTCATGAGAAATCCAAACTTTCTTAAGACACTGGCTGGTGCTTTTTTAACAGTCAGTTCAATCGTGAGCTCAATGGAAAACAGACCATTGAGTATCCTAATATTTTGAGGAACTTCTTCCAGCTGCTGTAGCATGATTTCAATCCTTGCTGCAGGGTGGATCTTTAGGTGCAAATCTCTCAGGACCTATGGAAAATCATATTCAATAACTGATTGCCAAAGCACAAAAGGAGTCTGTGTTGGAAATCAAGTTGGAAGATCTACAGAAGTGAGTACAATGGTATTTTTTTGTTTTGCCATGCTTCTTCTATTGGTACATCTAATTTTGCCAGTGGGTCATAATCACCACCACTACCAGTCCCCAACAACTGCATGTCCGTGCTGTGGCAAGGAGGACAAAACTTTTCAGTACATCCTGGGATGCCATTCTCAAGTAATGGCATCAGCACACCAAGACAGCCTCAACACATGGAGGCAATATGGTCTCACCAAGACCTACCCAACTCAACTCACTTCCCTGTTCTTTTGCCTCATCTCAATTGAACCAACTGATGTCATTCTCCAAAATAGCCCAGATTGGGCCTTTGTCATCTTGCATGATCAACTTCATGTAGGATGCAATAACATGCGCCTGGGCCTTATCAGCCTGCAATGGAAACAACATCTAGAAAACATTGGGGAATATCAAAGTGACATGATAGTTTGATGGCTTCTCTCCTCACCATGGGGGCACCATCATTAAAGGATGTGGGATGTTTGTAATCACTACCTCCAAAAAGGCATGAATCATGTACAATCAAAGGAATTAGATGGCATAATTACTCAGTTGCTTTGTGTATTCTCAACAAGAGGTAATGCATTATTGCCATCATTGATTGATAGAATATGATGATGGATGGTTTCAGAATCTCTCACTGGGGTATGCAAGGGAGCTAGCAAAAACAGTTGAGGTGTAACTAGATGTCTACCACACTGAATGTAGGCAGCTCCAATTGGCTCAGACAACAATAACCAAATATTTTAATCCTAAGCCAAGAAGGGATTTGGAGGGGTTAGAAGGGTGAGACCCCTGATCACTCTAGATCAGCTGCCTAAACTTGGTCATTATGACCACACGATACATTTAATATTCATGACACCTCCAGGGACCCAGCTAGTGCAAAATAGGAAGGGGTCAAACCTGTCATCTGTAGGGATCCACTAAATGTACTTAAAAATTTCTGTTTTATTATTATTATTATTATTGGTACATCTAATTTTGTTGATCTTTTGAAAACACATTGGCACTAAGTAAAATCAAAGATGCAATAGAGACAAGGATTGACAAAGAAAATCCTGTCATGTCTTTTCAGCAACTTTGAGAAGCACCAAAGTTGTTGAAGAGATTGAGTTGTTGACTGCATTCCAAGTGGTGGTGGGTGCTACCTACCCAAATCAAAGAATTCCAACCATCGGCATGACAAAGGATGATCTGAATGAGGTGCTTGAAGGCACCTATCAAAGTAATAAGCTGGAGAAGGCTTCTGAAGTCAAGGTCATTACCCTCTCCTTTCAGCATTGCCCATCTGGAGATGCACCTTTCATAACCATTTGTTCAATGGCTAAAGGGACCAATTCTCCATCTGATTTGACCAAGCAGGTTGTTGATTCAGGTAATGCAGTCATGAACAAACTCCGCAAGAAGAACAACAAAATTTCCTTCATTCTGTCAATGGTGTAGCCTACAAACAAGATGATGTCAGGCAGACTAGATGTGACTATCTTGCTGGAGTATATAACATTCTCAGCGGGAATCACAATACAAAGAATTTGCACTACCAGAATATTGGTGGGTCCTGCCTTGTCTTGATAGGGGATCATGTATTGGATGCAGATGTGTTGAGGCAAGCTGGCATTACAAGTGAGTTGATCCATCCCAAAGATTTTGCATTAGATCTGCTGATTAACCTTCTGAACTTGTTCAAGACAACACTGAAAGTCATGGAAGTAGTCATCACATTTGCCAAAGCAAAAACTGGGGACGTTGCTGTACTCCTCATCATTCTGTTTATGTCAAGACTTTGGACACATGCAGTTGATGGCAAAACTGTTCAAGCAAAATATAGGTTTATGTACTTGTGGTGTGCCTGGAATTAGATTGTTTTGCTTGAAGACTTTTGCATCACTACCAAGAGGAACATTGTTGCTTAGACTATTGCCATGGAATTTGATTGCCTTCAGGGTGATGTGTGGGCACCAAGGTTTTTGGCAATTGACAAGTGAGCCTGGCAAGTATTTTTATGGTGATATCTGCCAACAGCAATGTGAGTTTTCCATTTGCCAGTTTATGAACTTGGCAGAAAATAGAAAGAGACAGACAGTGGCACTCTTCTGTGGGAATTTGCAAGGGTTGCAGAAGAAAGGAAAGGGTTACCTAAGTACTAGTGATTCTTGTTATGAAACTTTTTTGTTCAATCTGTAGCAATCCTCACAGAACTGTTTCTTAATTTTTTTTCAGATGAGGACTATATGAACCACTGCTGAATCGGAATGAGACCGTCACTGGTTGGGCCTTGTGTACTTGTATCTGTCATGTCAATTGGAAGTTCTGATAGGTTAAAATATGGGTGATAGTGATAATGCTTTAAGATTAGTGTTGTGTTTTGGTTTTTGCTTGGTGATATAGTTGGTTGTGTTGCCAATGCCAATGCCATCATTGGTGGTCATGTCATGAATAATATGTGTTTTATGTTGATTTTTTATTGATGTAGGGATATTTCAATATCTTTACTATCTTATATAGGAAAAAAGAGTTTTTGCAGCTTTGATATTCATAGGTTTTGTTGTTTTTGATTGAAGAAAACTTTGCACAAAATCTTAATTTGTAGATTATTATGACTCACTCTATTTGAATTTAGTTGCTTATGTGACCATTATTTTTACATAGACCCCATTATAGTTTTATATCTTTATACCTAGCTTCATAAGCTTATAGTTTTATCATTTGAAAGTATTAACTACATAATATTATTTTGGTGAGTTTCAACAATCACTTTACAGTTGTTTGGGTCCCTGGCTACTACTACTCATACTAGTCAATTCAAAACTATGTTAACGTTCCACTCATATCAATATCAAGTGAATTTATTAATAATGTCATTGGAGGAAAAACAAAGATTTCATTTTATTTCAAAAAAAGTTATTCTGTACTAAAAGTTAAAAGATGAGATGTCAAAACGTTTGAATGTACTGGAAACAACAGTCCCTTTTACACTCATTCCAAATACTAACAATGACAAGCACAGGCTCAACCAATGTTATTATCCCTTCTTTCAATGTGTTGAACTTTGAAATTCAAAATTGATTCAATATGATTTAAAAAATTTGTCAGTGCCTAATAATGATAATATTATCAACAATGATGATATATTATAAAAATCTGTGGACGATATATCAATCATAGGTTACTCATATGAGTATATTGATGGTGTCATGATTCCATTAAAATCATTTAAAACAATGGGATAATTGCAAAAATATTTTCAGTTTTATCAACATAGCAATCTCTCCTACAATCTCCACCTATCCATCTGTTGAATTTTACACTCAAGACCATTATGGACAGTCTATGTATTGTTCATTTTACCGAGGCCCAAGCAATGAGAAATATCTTCATGTGAATATTTTGGATAACAGCAAATCACACATCCGGATGAAACCAAGATGTACATCATTTTTGAATCAGGGTTCCTTATAAAAAATTAAAACTTGAATACATTTTAATGCTACTACATACTTCAATTTTTATATCTACACCATAAATGGTTTCCATGATACAGCACATCCTTTTTCGTGAACATTGTGGGATCTACTCATTCATTATTGGGCTCAATATTATTTTATGGAATTAATTGATCCCTTGTTAGATTATGGAGATGAATTCAAGTTGTTACTTTGGAAAACACTGTTGAAATCCATTATTTGCTAAATAAGATTGTTGTTATGCATTGAGAACATTGGATATAGTGCTTCCAGACTCTCCGAATAAATATTTTTGTGCAAAATTTCCTCTTTATTTCTTATCATTGAAAGATCTTTTTCTGCTCGGACCCGATCATTCTCAGATGCATGAAGTTTCTGCTCCAATATCTTATTTTTCTGTTGGACTTGATGAAACAATTCTAAGTTTGACTTCATTTGTTCATTTTCTGCCTGGAGAATGCTGCATTTCCGTTTCTCTTCCATCCAATTTGATGCTAGTTGTACTCTTGTGTACATTGCAACAGTTTTTCCGTATATTGTTTGATGCCTCCACTGATAAAACAACGACCACATCCTCCTACGGAATTTTGAGCGCAAATATACAGTTGCAAGTCTGTTTTGGTTTTCATCAGTAGATTTTTGGCAAGCAACCGTTTGCCTCCAGCTTTTGAATGGCAAAAGACAATATGTCTTTTCTATGGCCATCCACTGCAGCATGGCATCCCATCGGATTTTACGGTGTCGAATCTTTGCAGATTGCCATTCAATGAAACACGACCTAGCAAGCTGCGATAAAATTCTTCTTCTCATACGTTTCGATGCTACCATTGCTTTGGCAAACTGTTTCCAAAGGACGAGAGCAGTTGAAGCAACTCTCTGCCAGCGAAACAAATCTGCCTCTTTGCTGCGCCCATAATCAAGTTTGAAGGCATTGTCGGTTAGGGTTAGGGTTGCCGAAGCTTGATGCTTCCAAGAGATAAGTATCGCAAGAATTTTCTTCAGCCGATAATGTTTTTTAGAACGCAACATATTTTCCCTGTATGGTAGGAAGTGTTCTCGCCACATTTTGAGGTACGTCCTTTGGTAGTAGCCTTTAATCCAGTCTGACATTTGGCTATTCACCTGAAGCCACATGTGAGTTGGAGGCTGTAGAGCATCATGATGTCTACGACGTCTTCAATGTCAACTCACCATGCGAATTATTTCCCTTTCAATCATGTCAGGGGTAATCAGCCCAACACCGTCATTTCGATCCAGCAACCTTTCAGCGAGAGATTCGCGAGCACGCTCTATCCCGCCATGTCTCCTCTCGAGTATCTTTTTGCGTGAGTTTAAGCCCATGGCAATGTGGGACCATACTTTGATCACATTCTTCTTCCTCTGTCGATAAAAAGTTGTGTTATTTTTCTCTATGCTCTCAACCAAGTCCTTTTTCACGAAACGGAGAATACTGTCTCTCCAGGAATGAAGGCAGGCACACAATATTTTTGCATGCCGTTTCTGTGCGAGAATGGACCGTTTCTCTTCCCAGATTCTTCGCCGTTCGCATGTTGCATTAAGCTCTGGGAGAACATTCGAATGGAAATACTTGCCCCAAGGACTTTCTATGAATGAATTGTGTTGATCAGAAGTTATGCTCAGACAGGTTGAGCTGCTCTGCTTTTCGGGATCGAGAGAGTATAGGGCCCGCAAGTCTCCTAAAATGAAGCTTGCCCTTCGAAAATTAGCAGACGAAACACGGCCATTTTGCTCTGAGCTGGAGTCAAGGCATCCAAGGTCATCAGTGTTCGTTTGGCTTCCGCGAGAAGATGCTTCCCTGTAGGATGGTCGTAATCGAATCCATCGCTCATCTTCATTCATCTTGCTCCTTTCGGTTCCTTTCACTAATTCATTTTCGTTTACTGCTCCATGGTCGAAATATTGATGGGTTTTTCTGGAAGTATTTAAATGTTGGAGTTAAAAGACAAGCGAAGGCGGCAAAATGACAGCGTTGGGGTAGCAAAAAAAGGTTTTCTCAACATTGTCATTTGACTTTCCGAAATCGAAGCTATCCATGAGAATTCCGTCGCAATCCAAGTGCAAGTGAAGTCGTTGAATGAGCTGAATTGATTTTGTGATATCAAAAGCAAAGACGTTGGAATGTATATCAGTGTGAAAAATAGAAATAAATTGCCAGTGACCTTTGTTTACAAATGGACCTTGGACTCTCGAATCAAAGAGAAGCAACTTTCAAGGACGGGTGAGTATGAAAATGCCGTTTCCTCAACGAATGTTGTCTGTGCTTTGTTCGGCGCAATTACTTGCGTTAACATAATTTCTCAAACATCACAATTCGTTCGTACATTCAATTTCAGATGCTTATCCATTCGTCAATCCGTACTTGAGAAGCAGAAGGTGGGGCTATCACCAGGTCCGATATATAATCCAAATCTATCAGCTTCCTCGACGTCCAAGGTGAAATGTAGGGACATCACTTTTGGTTCGGGTCCAGCAAGGTAAAGAGAATTAACTCATGGTACAGCCTCATCACATTTTTAATCTAAGATTGAGCCGGTGTACTAATAATTTGCGAAATTGCAGATTCAACGATGTACCAGACATTAATCGGCGAGCGGGGACGCCTTTGTCCAGGCATCATCCTGGGCCCCAAACATACTGCCCGGATGCCATTCGCAAGGCCACTTTTTTTCATTCGAATCAAAAGAATCCACCTTCTATAAAGTTTGGCACTGGGAAACGAGATTGCAATGCTGACGTATCTTCAACAAAAATGACTCCATCTCCGGCAGAATACGACCCTGAAATGATACGGCGAGGAATAATGTTCTCCAAAAAAGGTTCTGCGAGTATCAAATTNAATAATGTTCTCCAAAACTGGTTCTGCGAGTATCAAATTTGGAACGGCAGCACCAATAGATGAAAAACCGTGCTCGAAGCCTGGACCTCAAACATACTGTCCGGATGCTATTCGCAGAGGAATAATGTCAACAAAGAGTAGCATGCCAGGGGTGAAATTTGGCCCAAGTCCAAAAAAGCGCGGAGAGAGATCAAGTCACCATCAACCAGGACCCCAAGAATACGACACAGGTATGTGCTTTTCTGATAAATCATCCATGGTCAGACTAATGTTCGTAAGTACTCAAAGATTTTTTGTCCATCCACATGATCCATAGAGTCAATACGGCGAGGCGTCTATTCACTTTCCACAAAAGTAAGGCCTGCCGGTGTAAAGTTCACTACAGGGCCAAGAACTTACAACGATGTCGAAGAAAGAGAGAGGGCATCGAAGCCAGGACCATGTGCATATGTAATTCCATCGTCCCTCGGCGGTCAAGTCAACTCAAAATTTAAATCTCAGCCGAGCATATCCTTCGGAGCACGATGACAGGAGAAACATAATTAGACTATGTTTCCATACTTCATACAAAATAACATTTATTTTAGATCGCTTAAATAACTTACTCATGAACAATATGAAGATCCTTTTCACATAATCACAGTTACATGGCACTTTCAATCTTATCAGCATTGTTTGCTCCGCCTTTTGCATTGTGGTAAGACACACTAGCAGAAAACCAGGCATTGGGATGATTCCCCACTCCATCCAAATTGATACCCTCCACAGATGCAGCTCCAGGATGACATACTTCAAAATGTTTCGCACATGCAAGCTGGAAGTTTCCATCCTTCTTCAAGGCCATAATGGCATCCCTATCCGAAGCACTCCCAATTTTCAATTTCGTCAAAAGAGCACTCAAGTTTTGAGCATCATAGTGCTTGTACGGACAACCGTGATGTTCCACATTCGTCTGGGGCGGATTTCCAATAATGATTTTCATACAATTGTACGGAGTGTAACTTGCACGCTTTCCCTCTTTTCCGTGCATATGCCGGATGCTATACGCATATTGCTTATTGAATTGTTCCGATGTCATGATTTTGGTAAACTCTCTTTGAAAGAACAGGGTGTGATCTTCCAATGACATTCCTGCCCCCTTTAGGAATAGACCGAACTGAAGCCGTCCCTGGTGCTTCAATTTGTGATCACGCTTGAGACCCGAATACAGTTGATGCATGCACAATGGCATACTTTGAGCGGCGAGGGAATCCACAGTGGCGGCAGTAACTGCATTCTCACCAAATGCATCCGTGACGGCACTCGGAGCTCCCGGCCCTGTATATTGCGAGTTCATGGAATTCAACAAGGGGCCAATGCGAGCCTGTTCGTCATGAGTGACCTGCCCAAACACATTCGATGCCATCACCAAGCTTTTCGAGAGGGACGCTCGAAACTTGGACTCCACAATGGAAACAATGCGAGCCAAAGGAACATAGGCAAAGCCTTTTTCAATGTAGCATTCCCTCCTTCTCACAAGTTCCGTCGCTTGAACAAATGCCACACGATAGTATTCCGTGTTGTTGAATTCCATCGGGTTGGGAGCTCCGGGGACAGATAACAAATTGCTCCGCAGCCGATCCTTCTCCCTATTGGAAACTCGATCCAAGTCAAATTTATTCTTCACCAAAAAGTCACGCAGACCACTGGCATTGCCGTGGGCCATGCTCTCCAATCTGTGGCGGAAGAGTTGGACCTCTTGGTCGAGGAACCATCTTCGAAGGTCTTCGGAGCGGCAATAGGCTGCTCGGAGGATGAAATGGGAGGCAATGTCCATCTTTTTGGATTCTTTGAGGGAAGTTGTGGTTAGGTTGGTTTTGATGGAGGTGTCGAGCATGGACCGGAAAGTATCACGTTGGATGTTGCGTGTTCTCATTTCTTCAATTTTTCGTAGGACCTTGGTTGTTTATTTGGTTATTCATTGATGAAGAAGAGTAATCATTGGCAAAGGCATGTGAGTTATTTCTAGTGGAAATGGTAGGGTTGCAGTCAAAGCAACGAAACAGAAACAGAAACAGCGAACCAAAAGCAGGAAGCGAGACGCGTCTATGCATCAGATAGACGTGCCAGACGTACTGGTATCGCTTGCAAAATATCATGCAAAATGAAACCGGTGTAGCAGAGTTGGTGTTCGAGAGCCGTTCCAAGGAAAATCAAAGCTCTGACTAATCTTGATGCACCAAGTGCACTTTCTCGAAACAGCAACCCGAGTTGCAAGACCCGAGCCATCAACAAATGAAATTCCTCAAGCCATGAACTACGCCATCATCTTGCCATAACTGCATTCATAAAACTGCAGTAACAACAACATTGACAAACTCCGGACAACACACCACGTGCCGACATGACAGCAACAATGACATGCCACGAACCACAACACAAACACTGATCAACACCCCTCCACACCCATCCACACACAACAACACTAATCAACACCCATCCACACCCCTCAACACACAACACACCTTCAACCTAGCCAAAGCATACTCCTCAAACTCATCCAAACTCAATTCAAACGAAGGCGTCTCCATGTACATATCCACGTCGGAGCTAAAGTCCCCCGACGACCCGCCGGAGACGGAGGAGGAGCGCTTGCCATCGCCTGGGATGGGGGAGCGATGCGAGGGTGTGGGACCGGCGACGTTCATTGGATCAATTGGATTGAATGATTGGGATGATTGTGATGATTGGGATGATTGTGGTGTGGGGTTTTCTTTTTGCTGAGTCTCGCTTCTTGAGACGTTCGCTTTCCGCTCCTGAGAGTGGATTTGTTTGATAACGCTTGGATGTTGTGAGGTTGCGTTGCGGTGTGCTTTTGCGAGCAGTTTGGCGGTGTTGCTGTTCTCCGTGCTTGCACGTAAAGTTACAATTGAACTGCCCAGTTGAAATTGGAATTTCTATGGTAGTACCTTTCATTTTCAAAATAAAAAAGTTGCAAGTTTTGGATCTGAATCTTCAAGTACATTAAAGTAGGAGGATATGCACAAAATCCAAAATACTTTAACTCCCAAGCTTGCAGATGTAGCTTCACACAGGGGGTGGAACTATAATTTTCTACCAGGAGCGATAAAAGGCCTCAAAATTGATGAAAGTGGACATGTAACTCTGCAAAAACCAGGTGTAAGTACAAAAAGGTTACACAGAAAAAATGAAAAATAATTCATTAAAAATCACACATTATCTGATATTTTAGTGATACAAATTTGTGATCCATGTTTGTGGACATGTTACTGTATTTAATGAAAGAGTTCTCCTGGGAGTGGATGAATTTTACTTGATGCTGATATTAATTTTAAATTTTCTGCTTAAGTTGTCTTAAATTTTTAGTACTCTAGTTCTTCCTGATGGATTCTTTGTTTCTGTCATATGATGTACCAGTTCAAAATATGCAGATATCCACCCCTCCTTTGATAATAATTGTTTTGATGTCTACTAGATGAGTGTGAAATAGCTATTATCTTTTAAAAAAAATAAAAAAATAATACAACTTTCAAAGAACTTGTTTAGGTTGAATTTCATTGCATTTGTTGTTTCTACACAAAATTGGCACACTTGTCATTGGCTACTTTTTTGTTGTGACAAAACTCAAACCCCTCAAGGCCTTAAGCCAATAAATCTGACCACTCATCAGTGTTCGAGAGTTTTCATGGAAACCCAGAAATAATATGACGTTTATACAATGTTAGAAGCCAGTAATGAGTGTATTATGTCTTGATGTGATGCATGTATGAAAAATTTGTACCATATTATATTGCTTCACCAAAATCAAAAGCTTTGAAAGAGATGTGTGTTGCAAAATGCCTTCTCTTTTAATCTTCTGATTGAAAATCTAATGTGTGGACAGAATATGGCTTCCCATAGGCTTGCATTATTCCTACTTGGAAAATCAAAGCATTAGAATGTCTGGAACAAAACTAGCTCTAATGTAGTGCCACTTGATGTCAGAAACAGAGACAATCTTATCATAATAATTATCATAGAAAAATATTTATTTGAAGGGACATATCTATGTCCTTTCAACTAATCATTGATTTCTTGAAAGTTCACTTAAAAGGGACATGTGCTGGAGCACCTGTCCTGACACTTATCTACTACATTTCCTGATCTCTCCACCAAAACAGATGAGTGAGAAAGCCAGTGATACTGTAGTTGAATGAGGAGGAATATTGTCTTTGATCAAAATTGTCCTTAATATTTTATAATATCTTATCTGTTCCAAAGCAAATAGGAAAATGTAAAGACAATGGTGTAGAAGACTGGGCTAAAGGTGCAGTATGGGGATTAAATGTCAAAAAAATGAGGGACTCAAAGAATAGAAGAAGATGGTTACTATTACTAGTTGGTATGTGGATATTTTCTCTCTATTATTTGTTTGGTCTGTTATTTTTTAATTGAATAAAATTTGGATGGAATTGATTTGCTTTAAATAGGAGTTAATAAAAAATGAATTTGTGATCAAACAATAAAGGAATAGTCCTTGGGTGCCACCATTAAAATTTAAAAAAATGAAAGGTATTATTTGCGAGTGATGCACGCATGCATTTGATGCGTGCCATTGTGTGCACTTTTTATTTGAAATCTGCACTGTGATGCTGTGATCAGCATTTTTTTCTTCCCGAGCGCGCCATTTTTCATGGTCACTCACTGTTGCATGGGCGATGAAATTGAATGAAATAATCTTCATTTGGCGATTTTTTTATTTGCACTTTACTTCTTAAAATGCAGAATTTGGTTTTAGAGTTGGCAACTATGCATTCTTTAGAGAGTTGTAAGTTGCAAGTTCACTGGCAATCAGTCCTTCAATCGATCTTCTTCTTCTAGTAGGCTATATTTTTTTCAAAATAATATAAATTTGGATGTAAGAGCACAAAATTGTTTTCAAAATTCCATATACTACATGGATAGATTAGTGGAAGAAAAGTCCCTATTGTTATTGCTGTATGTGAATATGGTTTGGATAGATAGTGTGCTTATCAAATGTACAATGCTCTAATTTTGCATTTTATCATCATATTCAAAAATAACCATCAACAAAAGTACACCATTACTCTTCTAAAAGTACCTATAGGTCCCATTAGCAAAGTAATAATTGGAATAATTAGTGTGTTGATAGGAACTATCTATGGGAGACAGTTAAGCAGCATCAGAAATCAGTTTCTAAAGATGATGGGTAAAGGTTATTGGGGGGCAGCAGAAAAATTTTGTACTCTGTACAAATCTAAAATGTTAGGCCTCAATTTGCAACTATTAGTTTTGCTTTGACAAAAAGTAGCCAAGTATATCTGATATATTCAAAATTATCATAACATTGTTCAATGATATATCTTCACAATTGTTATTACATTAGGATAAACATTGCATCTTCAATATTGAAAACATTATGAATAAGACATACTATAACAGGCTCAATTATCATCCTAGCTTATTTTGCTTGGTTTTGTTTGATGTTTTTGAATGATAAAATCAATTCATGACTCATGAAAGAAATTATAATGAATCAGAATTAAGCCTTTAGTCAGTGATATTGAATTTACAAATAGAAGTACAAAATTGGCTACTACATAGAAAGTTTAAGATTGGAAAATTTAAGGAATGATTATTAAATCTCTATGTCAAGCAAGAAAAGGAATGGGAAACAACCATTTACTCTCTACACTTTAAGCTCTTTAGCTATGCTAACCATAATATGGTCAGCCCCTCTGAAATATCACATGTCACTCAATATTTGAGATACAGTATGGAGAAGATGAGAAACTTTTGAGCATACCTTAATAAGGAGAACAATTAACTTTTTTTGATTGGTACTTAAAAAAATGATTCATGGTAGCATTGCAATTTCTTGCATGCCATTACTACATGTGTTTCTGGGGAGAAAATTCCTCTGGTAACAAATTTAACAAATGAAACTAAATTTTCAACTTAATTTTCATAATCAGCACAAAGAAGACCATCAAATGAGTATATGCAACAATATCTTTATCCACCAAACTACAAAATATGATATTTGACCCTTTTGATTGGAGAGCAACCATGCAATTAGCCTATACAAGTTCTCATGAAAAATGATGAGTAATATTCTG
Source organism: Thalassiosira livingstoniorum (assembly GCA_036939595.1). Taxonomy (NCBI): domain Eukaryota; phylum Bacillariophyta; class Thalassiosirophyceae; order Thalassiosirales; family Thalassiosiraceae; genus Thalassiosira; species Thalassiosira livingstoniorum. The sequence goes on along the minus strand of JALLOT010000183.1, from coordinate 7,878 downwards.
AAACTTACATTATCATTTTGTCATTGGAAAGAATATGAGTCTGTACTTCAGTGTGTACGACATAGTCAGGGACAATTTTTTATACTGATGATTTGTCATTTATGGTGATTGAACTTTTCATGGTCTTATTCATAATTACTTGACTTTTCTATTCACACTTGTTAGCTCATAAGTAAAACATATTTGTACTAGCAAATAGAAAAATAATTAGGTAGCTACTAGTAAAAAGATAAAGTCATCTCAGCTTGATCACTAATTTGTCATTTCTGCCCCTAGTTCCCTTGCATCTAGCATTTTGCATCAAGCTGACACCTTGGATTCATGTCATATGGCCAATTTTTTTCTCGCTTTTTAGTACCTGTGTGACTCTTAATTACCACATATATCAAGTATTTATCATGTGACATGATCCAAGGGTATCAGGTTGTTGATGATGAAAAAGAGTACTTGATTCCAAAGACTAGGGCCTACTAGGGGGGATGAGGATTAGTTAGTGCACCAAGCTGAGATTCCTTTGAAATTTACTAGTTTTTAGCTGGGTGAATAGTGTTGTTAAATTTTACTAGTAAACTAATAAAACAAAGCTGAACCATTTCAAAAGTATTTATTATTTGATCAAACATTCATGAAAATAAAAACTACCATAAAATTCAGATGAGCAATTATAAATAATTCAATCTGGAGTGAAAACTAGTACACTATTTGAATCATTAATTATCAAACCAAGATTCTAAAAATGACTGGACGATACCTTTTTGATGAGTAAAAAATACACTAATATCTTTTTTGTGCAAGTATAATAATAATAAATATTGCATCAATCTTTAAATTTAAAGTAGGGGTTTTCTCAGTTAGAACAAAGCTTTGAATAATATTGTATGAGAATTTTTATCATTTTATTTTTTTCTAGTGAAAACAAATTTCTTGGTGTTTTTGTCACACATATTCAATACAATGACATTGACTCAATTTTCAATATCTTGTAGTTTTGAAGTGTGTGCCTTTGGTTTCCTTTATATCATCATTTGCTTTAGATGGTAATAACTTTCAAGATCCCATCAACTTTTGAGTAGTTGGGTAAAAGATGTAACCAGTATGAATCTAAAAAATTGTATCATCATGAAAATTTTAATTTTAACACAGCAAGATGCCTTTAAAAAAATGTATTAGAAATATTGTACAACATTCTAGAGTTAAGCTATCATTGTATGTACAAGAATTTTCTCCCTAAACTTTTAAAAGGGGCTCTATTGCATTTATCATTGAAGAAATAATATCAATATAATATTTTATAGAGGTAAAAATATGGAGCATCCAGTTGCTAAAATGTAATTGACAAAAATTAAGCTCCAATATGTTATCAAGGTTTTGCATTGAGTTTCAAGTGCTTGGTCTGATCAATATTCATTGATATTATGCTAAAGATTAAGTCTGACTGACTGTAAGCAAAACATAATTTTTTTGGAGGAAATCATATAATGATTGAATTTGTAGATAATCTTCCTTTTCTGTCCCAATTTCTGCAGTGTCTACATGGTGAAAATGAATCTTTTCACAATGATGGTGCTCATCAGATGCAACAAAATGTTAGATCATAAATTACATTAATGAATCCTGATTTCAATGTTCCTTTTCACCAAACTCTAACTCTTATCCTTGTAAATAGTTCATGTTAAAATTTGTAATTTTTTTCTCATTGTGCCCAATGGGAATGAGTTTACAATCAGTTGCTTCCTACATCACATTTAAAACTGTGAAAAATATGTGATGGGTACCTCTCTTGAAATGAGTTTTAATACAATTTGCTTAAATGATTATAAAATTCTTTGCAAAATCAAGACATTTGAATCAATTGAGTATCTTTATGAATAAGTTGAAACAAATGGTACATGATACCAATTGTTAAGTTTGATTGAACTGGAAGTTGTGATCTCTCTTTTTGGGACAGAAACCAAACAAAGACCAAAACAAATTGAAGGAGGTAGAAACAGGTTAAAGGAAGAATCATTGCTGGGATATTAGATCCAATAATTGTTAATGGTATGATCCAAATATTTTGGTTTAAAATCAAATCAATTTTTCTTTAGTTGATATATACACTTTTGTAACTGTTTCTTTTCCATGTGAGAATATATTATGCTCTTAACTTGACATAGACATTAACACACAAACTAAAACACCCCACAGGGGGGTTCTTGCCCAAAGTTTCATTTGCAATCCAATACACATCACTTCTGTGATTGCCTTCCCATAATGGAGAGTAGGATACAGAACTCAACAAATTGCCCATGGAATACTAAGATACCTCCCTCTCTCACTCTTCTTTCCTCCCTTCCCATTGCCAGAGATATTTGAAGTACCACATATACTAGTCCCACCTACCCTAATGATGCATTGGATTTCATCCAAGTCTATCAAAGCAATGAAAACACTAGTGCATAATTTTTCTATAAAAAACAACAACAGGAAAAGGAAAACCAGAAATGGGGTAAGAAAGAACACTTTGTTGCCCAAGCTGATCCTTTTTGTTTGTTTTTTATTTTATATTTTTCCCTGTTTAGATACTTGGTGGTCCATTTTACCCCTTGACTTGGAGGCCAAATTGATACTTGTTTTTTGGCACCTATATCTCAATACTATTCTGTTGTAAAGAACATTGTACAATATAGAACTAAACCTCATTTAAGACGATATTCTTTAATTATTGAACATTCAAAAATATTGCTCTGAAAATCTCCACTAGGGCGTTTCCACTATTTTTTGTACCATTTTTCTCATCTTCTCTTTGAGAAGAGAGAAACAAACTAAGTTTGACTTTCAACATGACTATTCTTTTCATGTAGTTTTGTAAATGTAAAGTTTGAAACATTTCTAAAACAAATTGGGTATATTATTATGAAAAAGTCTTTTCAACTACAGTGAGTTATGTCCCTTTCCTCTCTCCATCTCTCTTGTCCCCTTGTTTACTTTGCTACCTTGCAAACAAGTGCTCCTTTGCAAATGTCAAAACAGTGACAATGTGGCTTGCAATGATACATACCTAGGTTTCAAATAATTCATTTTCATCAAAACAATTATTTCCAAAAAAACAGTACTCTTGTTGTTGTTGAATCTAACTTAAATTTTGTATGTGCAAATCCTATGGTTACAATGAGCTTGCAATTCTTCTCTTTGGCTGGTGCAAAACTTTCCATGTTGAATGGTGTTGCCTACAATCCCTAGACATAGCAGTAAATATTATTCTCTAACCTAAAACTAAAAGGAGCCCCTGCAAATCGGTTACCAAAATTCAAAAGTCAATACTCCCTCAGATGTTTCTAAAAATTTATTTTTCCAAAAACCATCACTTATCCTACATGATATTGGTGCATCTGTATCCAGCTCTCCAGATAGTGAAACCAAGGCTGATAGCTTTTTATGAAAGCTGATTCCATACACAAAATTATTATTTGTCTGTTTTTTTTTGTAATTTTTGTTATTTTATTGAAAATTTTGATTTGACATGTATCTCTCCTGAGCCATGCATGGGATTTTAATCTGCTGCATTTTCCTTTATTGCTACATGCATAGTTTTTGCTAGGTGTTGATATTTGAAAACTTTTAGTATATGAAGAAATACCTCAAAAACTAATAATATTAAAACCAATATTAGTATTATTTAAGCAAAATTGAAGTATTGTAACCAATTTAGTGGGGGCTCCTTGTAGTGCTAGCTAAGTGACTTTTTCTTTCTGAGGACTATCTAACAAATAGATACAGTACTTTAGCTGTGATTGCTATGCATCATGAGATTAAAGTTTCTACAAACAGATCAATTGGTTTCTATCTATGAGTACTAAGGTGGTAAATCAGTAAAGAAAGGTTGGGAAGGGAGGAAACAAGCCCATATTGTCATTTAGTACCTCATACCACAATCAACCTGTTAACTTGCTTCATTTTCTAAATGTTTTTGTAAATTTAATGATTGATAGTAGATACTTACTATCATTAGCAGAATCTAGTTGTGATGTGGTGAATAGTATGTGATATGATACACTTTCTTTTCATTTTTTTTGACTCAATTCAAATAATATTACATCATTGTTGGAACATTTTGTGAGAACTTGCAAAATTTGTTAGTCAACATTATTTTAACTAGTTCTAAATACTGTACAGGGTACCACTCAAAGGCACCACCCCAAATACTACTTTCCCTCTTACCAATATCTTTCCTCTGGTAAAAGTTTTGGGAGGCAGTGTGCTTTGTGTGCTGGAATATTTAAGTTTGAATTACTGTGTTGGCCTTACCATAAAATGTTGTAAACTGAGTGTTTGACAATGAGTTTTCTCAAGAAGCTAGTACTGATTATTATTCTGATATCAAACTGTGTACATGGTACCTGAATGGAATGTGTTTCTTTTTGTAAAAAGATTTTTTCATGAAGTTTCTCAATTCCTCTTGTTATAATTTTCAGCTCTCAAGGGTTCTCTTTGGCTCAGCTGGTTGAGTGAGCTCATAGGAGTTTATGCACACTCTTCACCCTGAAAATTCATATGTAAGTTTGTGCACGTAGTTGCAATATGCACAAACTTCTATTTTGGATGGTGTCAGAAAAATTGGTTTTAACTACCTTAGAAAGAAAACATTTGGTACTACTCCCACACAAGTTAATGCTTTGGATGCAACTCTTGTAGTTTTCTGTTACTTGCATTTGGGTCAAACAAACAATGAAGGAAAGTTTGGTAATGATTAAAGTAGCTGTGTGTTTGAATGTAAATTTGAGAGCTTTGTTGATGAACTGACATGTGAAAGCAGTGCTTGGCTTCCTGAAGACTGAAGAAAATTTTTGGGATGGCTAGTATCTCTGTAGTCTTGCACCAACTGGCCCTCTACATGTACTTAGAGACTTTGATTAATTAGTAAGTCATATCTTTCAGTTCTATTGTACCCCTACAACCAATGGACAGTTAAGTAAAAATCCAAGCATATGGCTCAGTGTTGCAGTGGTGGTTGATGTTATTATGATATAAATATTGATATGTGGTTTTTGAGCCAGAAGTGACACATATGATTTAAGTTGTACTGTTTGACTATGACAACACTAATTTGTAATAACTTATGTTGTGTGTGGTCAATCAAGGTTGAAGTTAATAGTGTGCAATCTAGGCTAATGTATCTAAGTACTTACTTGTCTCCTTCCTAGTGTAGTACTTAGTACCTAAGTAGCCTGGGATTGGAGACTGTTAGGTTAGAGCCTGACGCCTTGGTTCCCTTGGCGAGGGAACAAGCCCTGCGTTCCCCTTATCTTTTTGCCGGTGTTGGGGAGACTGTGGTCTATCATCTTGGACCACAGTTTGTACTTCTGGCTCGCGAAGTCGCTGCCGTCGGCACCACCATCGTCGATTGAGCACGCCACCAAGTTCTAAACAAGCCCAATTTATTGGGGCTTTGTACGGTGAGTCGCACGTCGGTTTTACGACAGGAGCCCCCAAACCAAATTTAATATTTTTTTTATTCTATCTGGTTTGGTTGTGAGCTCCACCGACGTTGGCGACGTTGGCAGATTAATTGGAGAGCCCTCTCTCTCGTGGTGTTGCCGCTTGCTCTCCCTGCCCTCCACAATCACACACCGTGGTTTTGGTTGATTGTGGTTTGTTTCTTTTGTTTGTGTGGGTGCTCGATCGACACATTGCGAGGCGGGTCGATACGATGGACGGGGGCCATCTCACCCAAGCTTCCAAGTTGCCAACCGAGAGGCTTGGAGTTGCCACCCAGGCACAAATTGGACGCCCCCAACCCACCCCTTACTTCCGGTGGCGACGACTCGCTCCCGGGAAGGGCAACAGAGTCAAGAGCCCTTTTCTGTTTCGGTGTGCCCTTTCTCCAAATGGGCACACAGAACAATGGTGGCTCGACATAGCGTGCGCCGCTGCATGTGCCCTGGGCGCCCACCCTGCTGCCATCGCTGGTTCCTCACAAGGACATCGCCCAAACAGTCCTTGGGTGCGTCCCCCGGCACCAAGGCCTTGACCATTTGGCAAGCCAAACATGAATCCATGCCAAGGTCCTTGCGATGGCAGCCGAATGCCTCGCCATGGCAGCCATCTTTGTCAAGAACGAAGATGATGACTTTGCTGGTGCTCTTTCCGCAATTCAAATTGCGGGGGCAACTTTGGATGTGGCCAAGGAGCACATGGCCATGGAACCCTGCCTGCTGTTTGGTCTTGAGGCTGTGGCTCGTGCGGAGATTGTCATCTCTCACGCACGAGCCGAACTTGTCAAGACGGCAAGTTTCAGGAGGTTTGTCGCCCCCATCACCTTGCCACAGCTCCTCCACCAGGCACAGATTCTGTGGTGGTACATCGCGCGGAGGTACTTGGTTTCTCCGCACTCTCCCATCAAGCTCCCTCGAGTCTTACTCGACTTCTCAAGGATGGAGAGAGCGGCCAACACCATCTTCTGTTGGGTTCGTTGTACCCAACTGTGACAATACTTTGCCCGTTGCACAGCAGCTGCTTCGTTGCTACAAAGATGGTGGAGAGGCCACAAGCTCCGGGCCACTTTCCAACGCTACAGGAGGCGTCGGGATTTGTGCCGTGGGGCATCTGCGTATGCCTGCACATTGGCTTGGCCTATCGAGCCTGGACCACATCCACCACGGGCACATCCGCGTCATCGCCGTCGCGGTTGCCGACCTCATCGTCACCATCTTAATAAGGCCAACCACCCTTTCCGTAATAGAGGGTGTCCTCTTCCTCCAAAGAGGAGGAGACGGCAACAACAGAAGCCCCAACACCGGCATATTTTTCTACCACCACCACCCATCCCAGACACTCAGTGGCTCCTCCTAGTCACGTACATCCCAGTGTCTGGATCTGAGGCCTCGCCACCTCCACCATCAGCTTCTCCCTCCCTTCCAGCTTTACCTAGTGCTTCTTGTCAGTTGGACCTAGTGAATGAAGCTGCTCCACCACCACTCACCTATTCCAACTCTGCCACCCATTCCTATTTCTTTCGCGATGGACGTTCTTCCAAAAAATGGAAGAGGATGAAAGAAAACCCAGGAGTAGGATAGTTGGATTTTAGTCTCTTGGTTTGTGGGGGGTGCTCCGTTGCTGCACTTCTGTAGTGCCTATTTTATTTTGGATCAACCAGTTCCATTTGGGCTCATTATACAATCTACACTTTTGGTTATTGGGCTCATATCTTTTAGGATTGATGCACTTTTGCAGTGCCTATGGGGTTATATTTTGTATCAAACACACAACAAATTTAGTTTGGGATTTATGGCTTTTGGGTTCAGCCTTGTATGTGGAACCATATATTTGTTTAGGTTTTAATTTGCATTTTTGACATTGGCTTTGTTTCTCTTTTCGGTTCCTTTGTTTGCTTGTACTCAGTCCATTCTGCCTAGCTTTTCCACTAGTCTGTTGACATTGGTTGTTCAGTTAAACATTTGTACCAAATATTCAACTGTGGGGGGCAATAGTGTGCAATCTAGGCTAATGTATCTAAGTACTTACTTGTATCCTTTCTAGTGTAGTACTTAGTACCTAAGTAGCCTGGGATTGGAGACTGTTAGCTAAGAATGATAGAGAGGGGGATATTGGAAATATGCCACAGGAAGAGTCAGATAGGCCTGGTAGTGCTGAATTCTCAGTAGCAAAAAAAGAGGCACAAGAGCAGATTGAGGATCAGGAAGATGAGGATGCCAAGAAAGACGAAGGCAGTAAAGTTGCTACTGAAGTACTGGCTGATCCAGTTATGCCATTTGACATGTAGGTTTCCAAGGATAACCAGAAGGTCATGGGTCAGTTGGAAAGCCCAGAGTGCAGTTCTGGCACACAGGAAGGGGAGAATGAGCAAGCTGCTGGTAGAAAAGAAGAAGAAGCTAAGAA